>JAJHIY020001248.1:0-117500 GCA_022114975.2 Lampris megalopsis
ATAGATAGATAGATAGATAGATAGATAGATAGATAGATAGATAGATAGATAGATAGATAGATAGATAGATAGATAGATATACGTTTAAAGAAAAAAACCAACAGTGTCTTGCTGAAGCTGGAACGTACACGTTCCATAAACATATATGAACGCGAAACTGGCCACGTTACCGAGAAACCAGCGAAAACGGGGTTTCCGGTGCGTCTTGTTGTCGTGCGTTCAGGCCTGCACCTTTATAACGAGTCTCGATGCACCGAGATGCAAGCTCGAGAAACTTCAGATGGTATTTTGATCCTTTAAAGCTGCTGTCCTTTCTGTCTGCATATCACAAAATAATTATAAAATAATAATGGCAGTGATAATAAAAGTAGGCTTAAATGAGATTTTTTTTCATCGCGATAATCAACTTATTAATAACATTAGTAAATAACATTATTAATAATTACATCACCACCATCATCATCATTATTATTATTATTATTATTATTATTATTATTATTCGTGGGTGAAGGGTTGAGGGTGAAAGTGTTCACAGACATGAATAGGAACCCTAAATGTTGGTTCTCATGCTGACCATCCAGTCATGTGACCTGATCAGTTTATCACGTGATAACATGCCATTTGGCTGCAGACCACAGAATGATCATGCATGGCATTCTGGGTGAAAGATCGTGGATGACATTCTGGGTGAAAGATCGTGGATGGCATTCTGGGTTAATGATCATGGATGGCATTCTGGGTGAAAGATCGTGAATGGCATTCTAGGTTAATGATCATGGATGGCATTCTGGGTTAATGATTGTGGATGGCATTTTGGGTGAATGATCATGGATGACATTCTAGGTGAATGATCATGGATGACATTCTGGGTGAATGATCATGGATGACATTCTGGGATAATGATCATGGATGGCATTCTGGGTTAATGATCATGGATGGCATTCTGGGTGAATGATCATGGATGGCATTCTGGGTGAATGATCATGGATGGCATTCTGGGTTAGTGATCATGGATGGCATTCTGGGTGAATGATCATGGATGGCATTCTGGGTGAAAGATCATGGATGACATTCTGGGTGAATGATCATGGATGGCATTCTGGGTGAATGATCATGGATGGCATTCTGGGTGAAAGATCGTGAATGGCATTCTAGGTTAATGATCATGGATGGCATTCTGGGTTAATGATTGTGGATGGCATTTTGGGTGAATGATCATGGATGGCATTCTGGGTGAAAGATCATGGATGACATTCTGGGTGAATGATCATGGATGGCATTCTGGGGGAATGATCATGGATGGCATTCTGGGTTAATGATCGTGGATGGCATTCTGGGTGAATGATCATGGATGACATTCTGGGTGAATGATAATGGATGGCATTCTGGGTGAATGACTGATTAAGTCTTTCACGAGTCAACACCTATATTCTGAGAAGCAGATGGAATTATGGAATTTCTACAGATGCTTCTGAGAGAATGCATATCATTTATACGGTTTTATTAAGAATTTAAGTTACACGTCAAATAGTAGCAGAACAAGTGAGGAGTGCTGACAGAATAATGCTTAGGCCTTATGGCATATTAGTTGTCACAAGCTCCAAATAGGTACTATTAAATCCTGGACTTTTTTGTTTTTTGCATGCCTCCCAGCACTGGGCTGTTAATAACAACACATTGTAAGGTAGAATGATTACTTTTTACCATTTTAGAAACGAATCATGTGAATAAAATGTCATTGCTACAGATTATTTGCAGATACATCATTGCTCTAAAAACACCCCATTACATTTGAGCCATCGATTTAAAAAAAAAAAAATTCTCGAGGCACTACGTTAAAAGTTTTCACCATTAAGGTCAGAGTAACAACTTGTCGTTGTCTGAGTTGTCTTCTCAGACGCCTACTTGTAAAACCAACACATCACACACACAGTCACTTATGCATTCTCTCTCTCTCTCTGGCTCCCTCTCTTTCTGTCTCGATTACACAAACACACTCTCTCTTCCAAAGGGGTCGAGTCTGCACATTTGTGTAATCATTGAACTCAGCAGCAGACAGAATCCCATCAAAGCTTCTACACAACTGTAGGTTAGTGAGTGCTGACAAGATGTGAAGCTGTGAGGAAAATCCAGCCCCAATTTGGACTAATCTACTGGTACTTCCGGCTGCTCCCGCTAGGGGTCGCCACAACGGATCATCCGTTTCCATCTCTTCCTGTCCTCTGCAGCTTCCTCCGTCACACCAGCCACCTGCACGTCCTCCCTCACCACATCCATAAACCTCCTCTTCGGCCTTCCTCTTCCCTGGCAGCTCCTTATTCAGCATCCTTCTCCCAATATACCCAGCATCTCTCCTCCACACATGTCCACACCATCTCAATCTTGCCTCTCTTGCTTTGTCTCCAAACCGTCCAACCTGAGCTGTCCCTCTAATATACGCGTTCCTAATGCATCACTTCTGACACTCTTCTCCACCCACTCCACCCTGCCTGCACTCTCTTCTTCAAGTCTCTTCCGCACTCCCCGTTACTTTGAACAGTTGAGCCGAGGTATTTAAACTCATCCACCTTCGTCACCTCCACTCCTTGCATCCTCACCATTCCGCTGTCCTCCCTCTCATTCACGCATAGGTATTCTGTCTTGCTCCTACTGACTTTCATTCCTCTTCTCTCCAGTGCATACCTCCACGCTCGTTATGGGTGAAATAGCGCCACCTAGTGGATACCTCGGGGGAGGAATGGGCTACGGGAGTAAACCCCTACACAACATCAATGCCCACAGTGTTGGTGTTTTTCGTTTTTCTTGCCCCTTTGTGTGTGTTTAAGTGGGAGAGTGCTGCTGGCATCGTGTGTGGCTGCCGCTTCTCCCTCTCGTAGCGCCCCCTTCCCATCCACCCCTACATGTCGTATTATGTTTATCTGTCGTCTTGTTTCACCCCGTTTATTGTAAAGCGCCTCTGAGTGTTAAAATAGCACTATGTAAGTTTGATTTATTTATTATTACTATTACCTCTCCAGGCTCTCCTCAACCTGCACCCTACTCTCACCACAGAACACAACGTCATCCACAAACATCATAGTCCACAGAGACTCCTGCCTGATCTCGTCCGTCAACCTGTCCATCACCATCATCATAATTATTATTATTATTATTATTATTCGTGGGTGAAGGGTTGAGGGTGAAAGGGTTCACAGACATGAATAGGAACAAGAAAGGGCTCAGAGCCGATCCTTGATGTAATCCCACCTCCACCTTGAACCCATCCGTCATTCCAACCACACACCTCACCACTGTCACACTGCCCTCATACATATCCTGCACCACTCCTACATACTTCTCTGCAGCTCCCGACTTCCTCATACAATACCACACCTCCTCTCTCGGCACCCTGTCGTATGCTTTCTCTAAATCTACAAAGACACAATGCGACTCCTTCTGGCCTTCTCTATACTTCTCCATCAACATTCTCAAGGCGAACATCACATCTGTGGTGCTCTTTCCTGGCATGAAACCATACTGCTGCTCGCTGATCATCACCTCTCCTCTTAACCTGGCTTCTATTACTCTTTCCCAAATCTTCATGCTGTGGCTGATCAACTTTGCGGCGGCCTCACCCAGTACGGTCCATGCAGTGACTTTGTCCATGTCTGCATCTAAGGTTTGTGTCTTCGTTTGATGGCTGGGAGAGTTGTCGCTGGATCAGCTGGGAGAGCCTGGTCTGCTGCGTCCTGTGGGCCCAGGGACCACAGCCCTGCCTGAAGCTGCACCCGAGGAGGAAACACCGAGGGCGGTCTGACAGGACGTGGAAGCGGGACAGGCTAAGCTAGCTGCTAGCCCATGCAGACAGTCATCCTGGCTGGCGTTCGTTCCCTTGGACACTGATTTTTTTTGTTTAGTTTGGATATGTGTGTTCTTGTAGTTTTGGGATATGTGTTTTTGTCTTTGTGTTGCACTGCTGTGGGCTGGGAGAAAAAACATTTCATTTGAAATGACAAATAGTGTTCCTGATTCCTGATTATACCTCTGTAGTTGCTACAGTTCTGCACATCGCCCTTATTCTTAAAAATAGGTACCGGTACGCTTCTTCTCCACTCCTCAGGCATCCTCTCACTTTCCAAGATTGTGTTAAACAATCTAGTTAAAAACCCCACTGCCATCTCTCCTAAACACCTCCATGCCTCCACAGGTATGTCATCAGGACCAACTGCCTTCCCACTCTTCATCCTCTTCATAGCTGCCCTCACTTCCTCCTTGCTAATCCACTGAACTTCCTGATTCACTATCCCTACATCATCCAACCTTCTCTCTCTCATTTTCTTCATTCTTCAGCTCCTCAAAGTACTCCTTCCACCTTCTCAATACACTCTCCTCGCTTGTCAGCACATTTCCATCTCTATCCTTGATCACCCTAACCTGCTGCATATCCTTCCCAACTCGGTCCTTCTGTCTAGCCAATCGGTACAAGTCCTTTTCTTCTTCCTTAGTGTCCAACCTGTCATACAACTCACCTCATGCCTATTGCTTTGCCTTCGCCACCTCTCTCTTTGCTTTATGCTGCATCTCCTTGTACTCCTGTCTACTTTCTTCATCTCTCTGACTATCCCACTTCCTCTTTGCCAACCTCTTCCTCTGTATACTTTGCTGTACTTCCTCATTCCAGCACCAAGTCTCCTTGTCTTCCTTCCTCTGTCCAGATGACATACCAAGTACCTTCCTAGCTGTCTCCCTCACTATTTTTGCAGTGGTCGCCCAGCCATCTGGCAGGAAGACAACGGTCTTCCTTCATCAACTTCCACCATTTCATCCTTGGCCTTGCCTTCTCTCTTTTCCTCTTCTTGGTATGCAGAGTCATCCTACAGACCACCATCCAATGCTGCTATGTTCTCCCCTGTCACCACCTTGCAGTCTCCAATCTCTTTTAGATGGCGCCTTCTACATAAGATATAGTCCACCTGTGTGCACTTTCCTCCACTCTTGTACGTCACCCTGTGTTCCTCCCTCTTCTTGAAATATGTATTCACCACAGCCATTTCCATCCTTTTCGCAAAATTCACCACCATCTGTCCAGCCACATTCCTCTCCTTGACACCATACCTACCCATCACCTCCTCATCACCTCTGTTCCCTTCACCAACATGCCCATTGAAGTCTGCTCCAATCACCACTCTCTCCTCCTTGGGTACCCTCTCCACCACGTCATCCAACTCACTCCAGAATTCTTCTTTCTCTTCCATCTCACACCCAACTTGCAGGGCATATGCGCTGATAACATTCAGCAATAAACCTTCAATTTCCAGCTTCATACTCATCGCTCTGTCTGACACTCTCTTCACCTCCAGCACGCTCTTGACATACTCTTCCTTCAGAATTACCCCTACCCCATTTCTCCTCCCATCCGCACCATGGTAGAAGAGTTTGAACCCTTCTCCGATGCTCCTGGCGTTACTCCTCTTCCACCTGGTCTCTTGCACACACAGTATGCCTACCGTCCTTCTCTCCATCATGTCCGCCAGCTCTCTCCCTTTACCAGTCATAGTGCCAACATTCAAAGTTCTGACTCTCACCTCCACACTCCTACCCTTCCTCCTCTCTTGCTGCCTCTGGACATGCCTTCGCCCTCTCCATCTTCACCCAACAGTAGCATAGTTTCCACCGGCACCCTGCTGGCCAACAATACCGGTGGCGGTCGTTGGTAACCCGGGCCTCGACCGATCCGGATATGGAAATCTGATTTATGATCCGTATATTTGATTTGACAAAGATGTCCTTCCTGACGTAACCCTCCCCAGTTATCCGGGCTTGGGACCGGCACTAAGCATGAACTGGCTTGTGCACCCTCACTGGCAGGGTTCCAAACTAGGGCTACTATTTTAATTTCCTTGTCTGAATGTTCACAGCAGCGTCAAGATTATTTAATTTATAATCCCAACACAAATCTGGATTTGTTTACTTCATGATTTATTAGAATCAATCTTTTTTCTCCCTAACAATGTATGGTTTTCCATACAAAAACAAAGCTTTACCCAGCTTTGGAGCTTGTCCGTTACTTACTTCCCTAAATGTAAGGTAAAACAGAGTGTCGTTATAAAAATACTGAGAAGTTCCTTCACCGTCTGCAGGTCAGACTCCTCAGCAACAGGCTGCTCTCGTTCCCTGGTCGTGGGAAAACGTACGAAAGGTAATGCGCTAAAATTCCTATGTAACCTCCTTAATCGTAGGCCAGGCTGTGATCACGTGACCTAGGCGCTGGCTGTCGTGGGGGGAAATGGCGGACGTTTCTTTTATTCTCAGTGGGAAATGCAGCATTTTAATATAGTTTGGCCATTAAAATGCGGTTTGCTAACCCTAACCCTTCTGTAAAAACTGGTCAACGTTATTTGTAAAACAGAAAGGCATTGCCATTAGCCTAGTGATCCTAGCTATGTTACAAGTCATCAAATCTTACAGAATCTTCACAAGCGACGTTGGTAACAAGCTGCTCTGCAAAACGTTGATCAGTCAAATTTCTCAGACACCGTTTTTGTTGTTGACAAAATCGGCTGGTTTCACGGCAAACTAGCTATGTAAATCCGCACTTTCAACACGTAGCCGTACCTGTAGTGGAGGAAGCTGCTCTGCGCTGCAGAGGACTGCGCAGGCGCTCTGAATCTCTCGTGTCGTGCGACATTCGTAGTCATCCACGAAAAATTGTGCATAACTTTTCGTACACTATCACACGAACCGCTTCATCAGAATACGTTACCAGGAACACGCAGTGAACAAACAGAACGGTGATTTAGGTGCTGGGAAAAATGCAGCACATTAAAAGAAGGTATTGCAGTGGGGGGAAGGGTCACCCCTGTCATCTCCCTCATAATGCTCAGTCTTGTCTCTCAGGATTCAGGAGCAATATGTGATGAGCTAGCGTTGAACCTCCATACGTTATCTGCAGCGGCATGGTCTGTGACATCTACTGTCCTGCTGTCCACTACCGCACCACCACTTTAGATGAAGAGACAGGCTGGCCATGCTTTCTTAATATTCCTCTAAAATTCATCTAATTTGGAAGATTAGATAAAAGTTTGAAAAATCCCATGTCGTATATACCCTATCCCCCCCCCCCACTTGTTGGAACGCAGACCTTCTGGAGGTGCCAGGTTTCAACGAGATAAGCAGAGTACCAACATTTTCGTAGAGGTGAAATATTTCACTCACCAAACGAAACGCTGCTGTGCAGGGAGCTGCACGGGGGCTTAGGCTGCTCCGCTTCCATTTTGATTTTCTCTCCCTGGAACAATCCTAGAGTGCACGCACGCACGCACGCACGCACGCACGCACGCACGCACGCACACACACACACACACACACACACACACACACACACACACACATACAGCTGCGCTTGCTTAGTGTTAAACAATCCCAACATTTGTGCCGGACAAAGGTCCCTTTTCCCTCCCCTGTCAAAGGCCTGTCTGTGTGCCTGAGAGCGAGCCTCTGTGAGACATTCACGTCCAGGGGGCTCCACGCATCAATGGCGAGATGGACACTGAACTCTACACACCCTCACATAAACTCAACACACCCTCACATAAACATGTACCAGACCCACGATTGTACACTGCTGTGTGAAAGTGATCAGGAAATAGAGAGATAAACGTTATACTTATTTCATGTACATCTAGGGGTGCTTATGATAAACCACGGCTCGGATTTCTTCTCTCGACTTTATAAGAGCCTAGCATGAGTCTCAGAAAGCCTACCGGTGAAACCATCCAGCCATCCACATCAACCCCAAGTTTGTTTTTAAAACTGATATTATGATGCTGATTTTTCTCCATAAGGGTGTACTGTACTTTTTATTATCATATTGTCATTTTATTATTATATTATTTATTGTTATATTATATTATTATATGATTATTAATTTGTTATTTTGTATTTACTTATTTTACTTTGTACATTGTATTTTCTTTTTATAGTGCCCGTCTTTAATTATATTACTTTTTTAATTACTATTTCAAAGTACATTTTATGTACTTTGTACTCTTTTCATTATATTTTATAGATGATCGTTCCAATTTGTTTTTATTTTAATTATATTTTATAGATGATTGTTCCTATTTGTTTTTATTTTAATGATATTTTATTTGTTTTTATTTTAATTATTTTATGTGTTTTTATTTTAATTATTTTATTTGTTTTTATTTTAATGATATCTTATATGGTTATTCCTATTTGTTTTTATTTTAATTATATTTTATTTGTTTTTATTTTAATTATTTTATTTGTTTTTATTTTAATGATAACATATTGTTATTCCTATTTGTTTTTATTTTAATGATATCTTATATGGTTTTTCCTTTGCTGTTTTTACTTGTGTAAAGCACACTGAATTGCTCTGTGCAGGAAATGTGCTATACAAATACACTTGCTTGCTGAGCAAACAGGAGTCATGCCTGCTCACATTATCAGTTACAGATGGATGGCCCGGGGGTGGATGGACTGTCCCGAGGCCTGAGGCCAAGATGCCGCTGTTAACATTCACAGTTATCACCAGCAAATTAATGTAAGGGCTGGGAAATTAGATAGGAAAAACAATGATGCATCACCCCCCCCAGACACACACACACACAGACACACACAGACACACACTTCTAGAAAAAATACTCCCACGTGTGAAAATCAAGATTTATCTGTGATAAATCCAAACTGCAGAGTAGTCTAGAGCCAGTTAACAACCCATACAAAGGTCTGTAATCTGCCATGCTGCTGTAACACCAGGTCTGGTATCTGCCATGCTGCTGTAACACCAGGTCTGGTATCTGCCATGCTGCTGTGACACCAGGTCTGGTATCTGCCATGCTGCTGTGATACCAGATCTGGTATCTGCCATGCTGCTGTGACACCTGGTCTGGTATCTGCCATGCTGCTGTGACACCAGGTCTGGTATCTGCCATGCTGCTGGGACACCAGGTCTGGTATCTGCCATGCTGCTGTAGCACCAGGTCTGGTATCTGCCATGCTGCTGTAGCACCAGGTCTGGTATCTGCCATGCTGCTGGGACACCAGGTCTGGTATCTCGGCAAACTTGGGCCTGAGCGATCTTACCCGGGATACCGGGTTGGAATGGCACGAGACTTAAATGGCAGGTCTTTTGTACTTTTCAGAGCAGGATGTCAGGTGTCTCCAAATTCCAACTTCAGTGAAACGTAGTATTAGTATCTGGGGGGGGGGGTGTAACATCTTGTTACCCTAGCTAGCCCTTGTGTTGTCCACATGTTCCGCCCTTGTCCTAAGGGTCATTTATGACCTCCTTCATTCATTCATTCATTCATTCATCAGCTGGTGGCAGCAAGCTAAGTAGGATACTCCAGAAGTCCCTCTCCCCAGCAACGCCCTCCAGCTCCTCCTGGGGGATCCCAAGGCGTTCCCAGGCCAGACTGGACATGTAGTCCTCCAGCGGGTTCTGGGTCTACCCTGGGGTCTCGTCCAAAGGACGGCACCCAGGAGGCATCCTAATCAGATGCCCGAACCACCTCAACTGGCTCCTTTCGATGTGAAGGAGCAGCGGCTCTACTCCGAGCTCCCTCCGGATGCTGGTGTAATTTCATTGGGTTTATTGGGGAAAAACCCAATGAAATTACACCAGCAGAGTTACAGCACCTCGCCCCTGAAAAGGGAAACCGGGGCCCCCTCCTGGAGCCAGACCTGGGAGGGGAGCTCGCCGGCGAGCGTCTGGTGGCCAGGGCTTGGCCCATGGGGCCTGGTCAGGCCCAGCCCGAAAAAACAACATGGGGCCACCACCCCGTGGACCCACCGCATAAGCAGGGATGCGGGGACTGGGACGTGCCGCCTTCCCGCCTTCATTAACCCTCTAAATTAAAGCAACTTAATTTAATTTTAAACCCCAAATCTATTTTGCATGAAGAAACAAGCTGTCATTTATCACAAACTGTGTGACTCTCTGGGTTTCCCCTCTTCACAGTGCAGAAAGACTGCATTTAACCGGTGGACACCCCTCGGTTTTATAGGGTCACATGACCCACACGTGTCTTAGAGTCAAACATGTCCCTAAGACAATCTTACTACCCTAGTGGTGTACAGCTTTCATGGAAATATGAACAAAACCATGTTTCACTGTTTCTAACGTTGGGGTCACTGTAGGAGAAGTCATCCCACTTCCGGTTGAAGAAAGCTCATGTCGAGTCTTTTCTCTGCTGCTAGACACTGCTATGGCTCCTTTAGAGAAGACGCCACGAAGCTGCACGTGGCTGCTTTATTCAACACCGTCTTATTCGAATTCCCAGTTCCACCTTAAACATGACGTTACGTCGCCTGTAGGGGTCTCTGTCTAGTCATCTTCTCCTCCAAGATTATAAGGAATACAGTAAACGTCCTCGATCAAAAGAAAAAAATGCATTAAACAGTGACCGTCCAGTTTGGATCTTAGTATGGGATGTATGTCAGAACGCAGGAAGTCGATACTGACTAGTGGCTGGTCAACAACTTCCGTTCTGGCACGAGCCTTGTTCGTTTTCTCGTCTTCCCGTGACATTCACGTGACGGGGGCTCTTTAGGAGTGAGGGATGTACCAAATTAACATATTTTAAGAGTGAGGGATGTAGCAAATTAACATATTTTAAGAGTGAGGGATGTACCAAATTAACATATTTTAAGAGTGAGGATGTACCAAATTAACATATTTTAAGAGTAAGGATGTACCAAATTAACATATTTTAAGAGTGAAGGATGTACGGAAGTCCCACGTGTGTCAGTCATGACAGGGTTATTATATCCGCACAGTAATTGACAGGATCATGTTGCTGTCCTGGTCTGGTTAATGTTTCCATATCCGGTGCAGACACATATTGCCCCAACACACACTACACTCACTCAAATAAGAGTTTATTTCGAAGCGGTTTGAAATAAAGTAACATTTAATAAAACCTTCTCTGAGCCACCTCAGCTCATTCCAGTCCAGTTTAGAGGATGCCACGTGACACCTTCACGTGCTCTGACATGACGCAGTCATCGTGAGTCTCATCGGTGCTACGTGGTGAAACAGCCACACTCTGCAGTCGGTCTTGTTTAGACAACAAGTCTCACAAGACCGCTTCACAAGACTCACAATAACACCACATGGCACGCTAAAGCGTAATTAAATGATCAGAGGACGTGGCTGCGCTTTCTGCTTATTTGCCACGCTTCTCCTCCCTAATTACCAGACAGACACGTGCGGTTACACTGTATATACTGGCCTTTATTTATTCTTTATTACGCATTGCATGGGGGATCATGCAGTCATAATGCAGCATGATTGCACTTTTTGCTTAATTACAAAGGCTCTTCCCTCTGGACCTGTCGGGGGGAGGGTGGGGGGGTACCGTGATCCTCCCACGCGCTACTTCCCTGTGAGAGCGTACCTCTGCAGCCTGAGAAGCATCCTTTGTAGCCGCGTGTCAGATTGGTGGAGTGGCTCCCCCCCACCACCCCTACTTTCACCTGGCCATTTTACCCCACTCTTCCGAGCCGTCCCGGTCTCTGCTCCACCCCCTCTGCCGATCCGGGGAGGGCTGCAGACTACCGCATGCCTCCTCCCATACATGTGGAGTCACTAGCCGCTTCTTTTCACCTGACAGGGAGGAGTTTCACGCAGCGCGTGGGAGGATCACGCTATTCCCCCCCAGTTCCCCCTCCCCCCTGAACAGGTGCCCCGACCGACCAGAGGAGGCGCTAGTGCAGCGACCACGACACATACCCACATCCCGCTTCCCACCCGCAGACACGGCCAATTGTGTCTGTAGGGCCGCGCGACCAAGCCGGAGGCAACACGGGGACTCGAGCCAGCGATTTGAACCGGCGACCCCCGTGTTGGTAAACAACGGGATAGACCGCTACGCTACGCTACCCGGACGCCCCAGGTGGAGTGGCTTTCTGTAGATGCTCTCAAGTGGTTCATGATCCCTCTCGAGCTGGAGTTCTCTGCCCGATACATATTGGCGGACCTTCTCACGCCGTGAACTAGTATGTATGGCTGGCAACTCCTTCTCGATGTGATCCCTACGCCACAGGCCCCTCGTGCTGTAGATAACAGCCCCTGTTCCTCCCGGACTGGCATCCCAATGTCGCGGGTTTATCAAGCGTTGGTTACCCCACTGCTTCAACGTGTCAAAACTTCCCTGTTGTTCGTTTTCGCAGAGCCATTCCGTGTTGCTGTCTAACAGCTTTCGGAGTGGGGCGCCGCCTCTGACAAGTTGGGGGTGAGTTTGGCCAGATATCGTATCATGCCCATAAACCTCGGTGGCTCCTGGTTGTGTTTTGCTGGTGGCAGCTCTACCACGGCTCTCAGCTTCTCATCATCTGGTTTTAGCCCGTCAGCGCTCAGTACATTGTAGCACACTTGATAAGAATGACACTTACAAGGGCTGGTGTTTTTGTTGTTTTACTCCATCTGTCAAATAGACATTACAGAGGACACGTTTTCAGAGCATGGCTCACTATACGAACGGCAACACTCATCTGACGACTCTACCCGAATGTCCCAGAGTGCACCGCGAGAGCCAGCACTACGTCACACAGGCTAGAAGCAATTAACCTGCAGTGCCCTCCTGTGGCGAGAACCGGCTATCACAACAACACAGCAGACAATTCTCCTCTTTACTAGTAGTGAGTGGTCAATGAAGGTAAGTATATAAAATAAAAAATAGATGGGGGGCTACTAAATCCCAAGTACCCCACACTCTCCCCTCAAAAAGATAATGGCGTCCCGACATAACAAATCTACCAGTCCACATTGCATAACTTTTCATTGAAAAGATAGGTTATTACTAAGCAGGAGTCAATCTGGATACTGTACTGTAATCAGTCATAACATATAACACACATCTCCTATTAATGGTATATGTTTGCAGTAAATAATGTGCACTTGAATCCACTGCTTCGTCCGTCTTGAGGCCGGGGAGCTATAGTATCTGACTAAAAGCAAATAACTTTGTAATAGTAATATCCCTGGTGGTAACAGGTGTGTTCTAAAACACCAATGCTACAGTAACTCTATGTCTGGTGATCACAGGACAACTAAAATCACATAGCTATAACAATTGTAACATGTCAAAAGTTTTTTTGGTTTTTTTTTGTTTTTTTTTAAAAAAAATTAAAAATTTTTCCATTTATTTATTTATACTGACTTGTCTGATTTGCTTATCTACCAGACACACTAGGCTGCCCTAGTCTGTGATAAGTAAACACTGGTGTAGGTTTTCTATTTCTCAAAGGATATGCTTTTTCTCTGGCAGGCTGCACAGCTTCCCCTGGAGGAGGCTGCAAGGCATCTTCTGGTGGAGGCTGCAAGGCATCTTCCGGGCTCTTGTCGTCATCGGGCTCATCCTCTTCTTCAGCTCCAGATGTCTCGCCATTCTCTGACACTGTCCCATTGTCCTCTATTGTTGCAGGCCGCTCCGCAAAATCCTCTTCATCTTGACCGTCTCTTTCCTCCGGATAGAACTCCAAGGCGTCTGGGCTCAGCTGACTCTGGATCCGCTCACTGGCTCTGACTGTTGGTCGTCCCACGATGCATCTCCAGTTATCCTCATCATCTGAGTCACTGTCCTGTTCCTGGTTCCACTGCATTTGTCTGTCTGTCTTCTTTCTCTCCCGTCTAGGTTTCACAGGTAAGTCCTCTTCTCTTGGTTCCACCGGCAGGAAGTCGCATGGCAGAAGAAGGTTCCTATGCATGATTCTGGTTCGTCCTTTTCCATTCTCCGGCTTCAGCTCATACACAGGGCTGTCGGCGTGCTTCCTCTGTGTTACTACATGCACCTGGTCCTCCCAGAATGGTCTTAATTTCCCCGGTCCTCCTTTCTCGTTCAGGTTGCGGATGAGAACTCTGCATCCGGGATACAGCTCTGTCCCGTGGGCCTTTTTGTCGTATAGTGTTTTGTTTCTGGCCCCCTCCTTCTGTGCTGTCTCTGATGCTAGGCGATAGGCGTCATTCATGCGGGCCTTCCACTTCTCTGCATATTCTTGATGGGATAGTGCCTGGTCCTTTGCTCTAAGGCCAAACATCAGGTCAATGGGAAGTCTTGGATTTCTGCCGAACAACAGATAGTAAGGTGCAAATCCGGTCGCTTCATTTCGGGTGCAGTTGTATGCATGTATCACCTTTGGGAGTGACGCTTTCCAATCCGTTTTCGCAACCGCTGGCAGGTTTCTCAGCATCGCCAGAACCGTTCTGTTGAAACGCTCGACCTGACCATTTCCTTGCGGGTGATACGGTGTTGTGTGAGAACCCCTGACTCCACTGTACTCCTGCAGCTTGGCGAAGAGCTTATTGTCAAACTCCTTCCCTTGGTCATGGTGCAGCGTCGCCGGGAAACCAAATCTCAGCACAAAGTCCCCGAATACCTTCTCTGCGGCGGTCTTGGCAGCTTTGTTTCTGCATGCATAGGCTTGAACAAAACGAGTAAAGTGGTCCATAACCACCAGTATATACTCGTACCCTCCCTTACACTTCTCTAAGTGTAAGAAGTCAATGGAGACCATCTCAAATGGGTGTGTGGTCACGATGTTGGTGAGAGGGGCTCTGGTTGGTTTGTTGGGGCGCTTGGTCTTCAGGCAGCTACACACCTGTGTGATGTAATGTTCCACATCTTTCTGCATGTGAGGCCAATAGAAACGGTCCCTCAACAGGTGCAACACCCTCTCCACGCCTAGATGGCCCAGGTCTCTGTGCAGTTCTTTATACACCAGCTCATGGAACTTTTTCGGCAGGACTAGCTGAGTTCGGGTAGCTGTTCATCAAGGCACAGCCGATGCTTCTCTCTCATGAGTGTCGCAACACCCCTGTTCGCACACTGTGTTTTTCCCCGAGGCCACTGATTGGAGGTTATGTACTTCAGCACCTCACCAATGACAGCATCCTCCCTCTGGGCGTCTCTCACCGTCTGACTGGGTATCTCTGCCACAGGTGATGTATGTTCCTTCTCAAACTCGGCTAGTGCTGTGGCTATGGTTACCGGACACATCCAAGGCTCAGCTCTCTCCAGCTGTACTGACAGCGCCTGGGTCACACTGTTCATGACCTCGGGGTGTACTTCTTGTGAACAGGTCTGCATGTACTGCTCCATCGGCATGCGTGAGAGGCCATCTGCATCCCCATTGGCTCATCCAGGCCGGTACTTGATAGAGAACTGGAAATCGGCTAACTCTGCTACCCACCTGTGGGTGGTCGCATTCAGTTTGGCTGTCGTGAGCACATAGGTGAGGGGATTATTGTCTGTGTAGACAGTGAATGATGGAGCGTGGTAGAGGTAATCTCTAAATCTCTCACATATGGCCCATTTCATCGCGAGGAACTCCAACTTCCCTGAGTGGAGATGGTAGTTCTTCTCAGGAGTTGTCAGTGTCTTCGACCCGTACGCGATGACTGCCAGCCCACCCTGTGACTGTCTTTGATACAATACTGCCCCGAGGCCCTCTCGTGACGCGTCGCAGTGAAGGATAAAGGGCTGTTCAAAGTCTGGGTAGCCCAACACTGGTGGCTGGATGAGGAATTCAATCAACTGACAGAGGACCTGTTGGTGTTCAGCTGTCCACTTAACTGGGTGAGAGGAGGGCAGATGGTCTCGGGAGCCCTTCCTCCCCTTGTCCTTTCTCTTTTGTTTGAGCTTCCCCGCTGCTGTCTTCTCTGGGGTGAGGAGGTCATAGAGAGGCCTTGTGATTCGGGAGAAGTTAGGTATGTAGGGCCGGTAATACGAGATGAATCCCAGCATCTTCCTGAGCTCTCCGATGGTCGTAGGTTCTCTCTCCTTCAGTGCCTGGACCGGGGCCACATCAGCGGGGTCCATTGTGTATCCATCCTTGGTCACAAGCCTTCCCAGGAACCTTACTTGGTTTTTGAAGAGTTCACATTTTCTTGCCGTCAGCTTGATTCCATGGCTTCTGTAGCGGTGCAGTACTCTTCTCAGGTGCTGGAGGTGTTCGTCGAATGTGGTTGAGTGGACCAGGTTGTCATCTAAATACGGCTGACAAATGTCGTCCCTCAGCCCAATCAAACATTCCTCCATGGACCTCTGGAACTCTGCTGGTGCTGAGGACAGTCCGAAGGGAATTCTCACCCATTCATATAATCCCCACGGGGTGATGAATGCAGTCAGTGGGCGGCTGGACTCCTCAAGAAACCCCTGGTGATATGCCTTCCCCTGATCCAAGACAGAAAACCAGGCACTCCCCTTCAGGCTGTCGAGCATATCCTGGATGCGTGGTATTGGATGGCGGTCTGGGATGGACCTCTTGTTCAACTCACGGTAGTCACAGCAGAGGCGGAGGCTCCCATCCTTTTTCCGCACACACACGATTGGGCTTGAGTAGGGTGATTTTGACTTAGTTATCCAGCCTCTGTTCAGTAAATCCTCGAGGTATTCCTTCACTTCTTTATGAAGAGGCTTTGGGACTGATGTGTATGTCCGCTTCACCGGTGTGGTGTCACTCAGGCGGATCTTGAGCTGGAGTGATGGAATAGTCCCCACATCATGGTCATCGCGTGCGAACACACTACTCTCCTCCCGCAGTAGCTCTCTCACCTGCAGTTGTTGTTCAGGTGTCAGGTGGTTCAGAGGGACAGGCGGATCCCATAGATCTTCCTCCTGGTGTTCCGTCTTGACATCACCTGGCCCTTTCAGCTTTGTTGTGTCTCTAATCACAGGTCTTCGTTCTGTACCTGTTGTGGAGGTCCCTGGGATGACTGGGTTCACTGTACTAGTCCCATCCACATCCAACGGCTTCACGGCGGCAGGGTAGATGGCTCTAGTTCTTTGGGTCTGCCCCAGGGGAGTCTGTGGCGGCAGTGTGATGTCATGAGCTGTGACGTTAGTCACTGGGACAGCGATGCGTGACCAGGTTCCCTTCTGTAAACATACAATGTTTTCATCCACCTTCAGGCCCTCTGGCCACTTTGGGTTCACATTAGGCTCAAAGAGGACGTTCTGGTCTGCTTGGAGGGGCCCTGCTCTAACATCACACTTAACAATCTTTGTCTGGCCCGCCGGAATAGTCATGCTTTCTCGGCCCACTTTAACCATCCCCTCACCTTCCATATCATCTCGGCTCTTTATCAGCTTCACGAGGACTTCAGCCTTCTTGTAGTCAACCGCGAACGCAATGCTTAGTGCCTTTGTGATTACACTTGATGGCTGTCCAGCTCCAGACTCTAACAGGTGTTCAATTACATTGTAACCGATGATCGGTTCTTCTGCGGTGCCCTGGTGTGTGGTTACTAGTATTGGCACAGTGAGTTCCATTGGTGGGGTCTGAGGGTGCTATTCGGTGCTAACTGGACAGTCACTTCCACCCATCCAGAGAAAGGAATGGTTGTCTGGTTTGCTGCTTTACCAGTCAGGGTGCCAGGGCCAAGGATCTCTTCTGTGCTTCTCACCTTGGTGTGTGGGAGATGTTTTCTCCTCCATTCTTCACTGATTAGGCAGACCTGCGACTCGGTATCCCACAATGCCTGTGTGGCTACACCATCAATGTAACAGTTTATCATGTATTTCTTTCCAATTAGGTTCAGCAGCTGTGACTGGCGTTTTGAGGAGATATGACTCACTGTGGGTGCTTGCTGTTCGCGCCCTGCCTCGTCTCGCTGTCGGGCAGACACTCTGGCTTCTAGTAGCTGAATACTGTCGTCGATGAGCTTGCTGGTAACAGTACAGCTAGATGTGTCTACCTGCTCCGATTTTTCAGGCCTCTGAGCTCTACACCCTCTTGAAAGATGGCCACTCTGTCCGCATTTGAAACAGTGGTTGCACTGGTCGCCCCTTTCACTGTCTTGACAGGCTTTGCATCCGCGCTTCCTCACAGGCTGCTGCTGACGAGAAGGTCTTTGGCCAGAGGAGTGGTTCATGGCTTTTCTCATCTGTTCCATTTCTCCTTTCAGCTGTTGGATTATCTCGTAGAACGCAGACTCCTTTTGGTTCCCTGCCTGTGTCTTAAGGGCTTTCACACTCGCGGATGTTGATGGCGACGACTCCTGACCCCCGACCACTGCAGCTTCTGCTCCTAGATACTGATGTGCCTCAGCTCGCACTTCCCGCACTCTGGTTTCCTTACTGTGGGAGCTCTTCTTGAATTTCCGCTGTCTCTCCGACTCGAAACTTGCGGCCTCTATCATCTTAACATTGAGAACATCATCAGTAGTTGCTTGATCATCGAGATAGCTCTTGAGCTGATATTTTACCTGGTCACTCACTAGCCCAGTTCCCACAGCTCTTAGGAACTTCTTCTGTATCAGTTCAGGGCTGTATTGTTCATCAGAGCCAGGCTCTCTCGCTGCTGCTAAGAGTCTCTCTTTACATGCTATGGCTCGGAACAGGAAGTTCTGTGGTGACTCCTGACTGTCCTGTGTGATGTTGATTAGTCGGTGATATAGGTCCACAGAGCTATCCTCTTTGAAATGGCCTTTCAGAATGGTCCTCAGCTGAGGGAGGGTGAGTTCGGTTTTGATCTCTAACAAGTCACGGAGAGTCAGCCCAGGGCTGATGGCTCGGATTACAGCCTCTATTATCTCCAACTCGCTGTGGCCTTTTCTCACCCCCATATCAATCTGATGCGTAAGATTTATATAAGACAACTTGTCTATCTGCCCCCGTTCTCCTATTTGGCCATTTATCTTAAAGTCTGTGCGTATGGTCACTTCAGGGGGTTGGATTACTGACGGGATTGGGTTTGAAGGTTGACTAGGTCTACTGGGTTCTTTAAGACTTAGTTTCTCACTGAGGCGTGATATCTCTTCCTCAAGCGCTTTTGTGGATGCAGTAAAGCTGGACTGTAAGGCCTGATATTGTTCATGTAAGCTTGCCAATTCAGCAGCATCCTTGTTAGTACTGTCTGCACCTGCACCAGTATGTGACTCCGCCCCTCTCTGCTTCATTTCACTAGAGAGGTCCACTAGTCTGGACAGAAACTGACGTGCTACCTCTTCATCCTCCTTCTCAATTGCTTCATCCACAGTCTCACTAATAAGTCTGATCAGCGCATGCCTCTTTGTCTGGTTTTCAGTGGGGACTTTAGCGATAACACACACCTCTTTTAACTGGTCCAGCCCTAACTGCAGGAGGGTCTCACTCAGCCTGTCTTGCAGTTGCTCAAGCTCCAGTTCCATTGTTGGTCACGTGTTCTCACTCCGCTCCCCACTTCTTCTCCTGACAATGGTGGCAATGGCGCTGATCCCGGGTTTCGGCACCAATATTTGTAGCACACTTGATAAGAATGACACTTACAAGGGCTGGTGTTTTTGTTGTTTTACTCCATCTGTCAAATAGACATTACAGAGGACACGTTTTCAGAGCATGGCTCACTATACGAACGGCAACACTCATCTGACGACTCTACCCGAATGTCCCAGAGTGCACCGCGAGAGCCAGCACTACGTCACACAGGCTAGAAGCAATTAACCTGCAGTGCCCTCCTGTGGCGAGAACCGGCTATCACAACAACACAGCAGACGATTCTCCTCTTTACTAGTAGTGAGTGGTCAATGAAGGTAAGTATATAAAATAAAAAATAGATGGGGGGCTACTAAATCCCAAGTACCCCACAACATGACCTGTGTACTCGATCTCTGCAGTCCTGATCTTGCGTTTACTTTTGTTCAGTTTTAGGGTGCACTCACGTGCTCTCTCCAGGAGCTTCCCCAGTCTTTGCTTGTGTTCCTCAGAGGTGTCACCCGATACCAGCGGGTCAGCGATGATGTTGACTATTCCGTCCAGGCCTTCGGTCGTCTGTGCCCCGGACCTCTGGAATACTCCAGATGCAGACGTCATAGATGGATAATGGATCGAAGTTGGATATTTTTCATGTAGACCTGTTGGTCTTTTATTCAGGCTGTTTTATTTCCTTCACAGCAACGCTGCAGGTGTGTGAGGATGTGACGATGTTCCTCGTGTTCTGTTGTCATTTATGCTGCTATTTGCACAAGTACAAATAAACCCCTTCATATGAAAAAAAACATTTATTGTATTGGTATTTTTATTTCACAGACACTCGTCCATTGTAAATAGTACATTTTAATCTTAATGATCTGATATGATGGAAGGTAGGTAGATCCTGTGTGTGTTAGAGACCAGGTGGAAGGAGAGTAAGGCCAGGGACATCAGAGGTGGGTTCAAACTCTTCTACCATGGAGTGAATGGGAGGAGAAATGGGGCAGGGGTAATTCTGAAGGAAGAGTATGTCAAGAGTGTGCTGGAGGTGAAGAGTGTGTCAGACAGAGTGATGAGTATGAAGCTGGAAATCGAAGGCACATATGCCCCGCAAGTTGGGTGTGAGATGGACGAGAAAGAAGAATTCTGGAGGGAGTTGGATGACGTGGTGGAGAGGATACCCAAGGAGGAGAGAGGGGTGATTGGAGCGGACTTCAGTGGGCATGTTGGTGAAGGGAACAGAGGTGATGAGGAGGTGATGGGTAGGTATGGTGTCAAGGAGAGGAATGCGGAAGGACAGTTGGTGGCGGATTTTGCGAACAGAATGGAAATGGCTGTGGTGAATACACATTTCAAGAAGAGGGAGGAACACAGGGTGACGTACAAGAGTGGAGGAAAGTGCACACAGGTGGACTATATCTTATGCAGGAGGCGCCGTCTAAAAGGGATTGGAGACTGCAAGGTGGTGACAGGGGAGAACGTAGCTAGGCAGCATCGGATGATGGTCTGTAGGATGACTTTGGAGACCAAGAAGAGGAAGAGAGTGAAGGCAGAGCCAAGGATCAAATGGTGGAAGTTGAAGAAGGAAGACTGTTGTGTGGAGTTCAGGGAGGAGTTAAGACAGGCACTGGGTGGTAGTGAAGACTTGCTGGATGGCTGGGCAAGCACTGCAGAAATAGTGAGGGAGACAGCTAGGAAGGTACTTGGTGTGTCATCAGGACAGAAGAAGGAAGACAAGGAGACTTGGTGGTGGGATGAGGAAGTACAGCAAAGTATACAGAGGAAGAGGTTGGTGAAGAAGAAGAAGTGGGATAGTCAGAGAGATGAAGAAAGTAGACAGGAGTACAAGGGGATGCGGCGTAAAGTGAGGAGTGAGGCGGCAAAGGCAAAGGAAAAGGTGTATGGTGAGTTGTATGACAGGTTAGACACTAAGGAAGGAGAAAGGGACTTGTACCGATTGGCTAGACAGAGGGACCGAGCTGGGAAGGATGGATCAAAGATCGGGTCGGAGCCCTTTTTTGTTTGCAATCGTGATGGACAGGCTGACGAATGAGATCAGGCAGGAGTCTCCATGGACTATGATGTTTGCAGATGACATTGTGATCTGTAGTGAGAGTAGGATGCAGGTGGAGGAGAGCCTGGAGAGGTGGAGGTATGCACTGGAGAGAAGAGGAATGAAAGTCAGTAGGAGCAAGACGGAATACCTATGCATGAATGAGAGGGAGGACAGTGGAATGGTCAGGATGCAAGGAGTGGAGGTGACGAAGGCATATGAGTTTAAATACTTGGGGTCAAAGTAACGGGGAGTGCAGAAGAGAGGTGAAGAAGAGAGTGCAGGCAGGGTGGAGTGGGTGGAGAAGAGTGTCAGGAGTGATTTGTGACAGAAGGGTACCAGCAAGAGTTAAAGGGAAGGTTTACAAGATGGTAGTGAGACCAGCTATGTTGTATGGTTTAGAGACAGTGGCACTGATGAAAAGACAGGAGGAGGAGCTGGAGGTGGTGGAGGTGAAGATGATAAGATTTTCATTGGGAGTGATGAAGGAGGACAGGATTAGGAACGAGTATTTTAGAGGGGCAGCTCAGGTTGGACGGTCTGGAGACAAAGCAAGAGAGGCAAGATTGAGATGGTTTGGACATGTGTGGAGGAGAGATGCTGGGTATACTGGGAGAAGGATGCTGAATATGGAGCTGCCAGGGAAGAGGAGAAGAGGAAGGCCAAAGAGGAGGTTTATGGATGCGGCGAGGGAGGACATGCAGGTGGCTGGTGTGACAGAGAAAGATGCAGAGGACAGGAAGAGATGGAAACGGATGATCCGCTCTGGCGCCCCCTAACGGGAGCAGCCGAAAGTAGAAGTGGTAGTTAGTAGCGTTTAAAATGCAAATTATTTTATGTTGTGTCAGCAGAGAACTTCGTCATGAGCTGTTGAAATATGGGACTTTATTTACAGAACATATTATCAGTAGAGCTACAGTAAGTCTTGATAGATCTTGGGCAAACAATTTTGCAGCTCCCCACTTCTCATAACTGGCCTTGACAAGTCCGTAGTCATACAGTTCAAACGGTGCAAGACTCGCTTCAGTGAAAAGTCTCATAGAGAACCTGTGTTTGTTCCTGACAGCAAAACAATCACCTCGTGAAATCTGGGATTTTAAAGGACCTCTAAAGTTGTACCTGGACTGTAAATCTACAGATAAAACGATATGGGTACAGGTTACATGTGATTTCCTCTGGTTATTAAAATCCCGCGAGGAGCAGAGTCTTTGGTTGGTCTCGCTCAACTTATAGAGTAAGAAATGAAGCTTCACCTGCACTGCTAAGTCCATTGTGCACGGTAATACACAAATATGCAGTAAGATCCAGTATGTAAAGCTGATAGGGCACTCTGAAGTGTAAAAGACACTAACTATCGATGCCCACTATGTATAGCTGGAAGACCAAAGTAACTTTTACACTGTTAAATGGAAATGGTGTGATGAACTTCACACTTTAAAACTAAGAGTGCACTGTAAAAATTACTTAACTGATGAAAAAGTCCTGTTAAAGCCACATCCACGCTGACTTCTGAACTGCACAGTCAAGAGTAATATGCTATGCAAGGTATCCTAAGCTGCCTGCAGATAGGTAGCTTTAAGTCTGTCCCCAGGACATCCTTAACATTGTATTTGTATATTCAAATTATGATAGACAAAAATAAAAAAATCGTTATCTAGTCTCATCTCTGCAGCTGAGATTTACTGATAGAGATGAGGCGTGGTTACCGTCACTCAGACCACATGTACGTACGTAGATTTGAAATCTGTGCCAAGAGCATTTTTAGCATTGCATTTGTAAATGCCAGAGTTCAAGAGCACAGGATTCTGTATCACCAGACTTCCCTCCTCTGTCATATGAATCCCTCCTTGCACTGTGAACCAGCTACGGGGAACCAGTGTAGTGCGTCCTGGTAGCGTCCATGAAATTTCTGGTTTGGGAACACCGGTTGCGACACAGCCTAATGCCACGGGTACTCCCCGGCTGACTCTGGTGATGGAAGCCAGCGTGCTGGTGATACGTGGAGGGAAAAGCATCACTGTAACTGGGTAGGACAATGTCGATGAGCCAAACGTGTTGGAGGCTTTACAAATGTAGGTTCCCTTGTCAAAGGTGGCAACTTCTTTGAGGTGGAGAGTACCATTGGCCAAGAAAGATACTCGGCCAATGGTTTGGGGTCTTTCCAAAACGACGCCATTGGGTAAAGTCCACGTGACTGATGCCTGTGGCCAGCCATCTGCAGAACAGGGCAAGTTCAGGCTTTGGCCATAGGTGATCTTTACCCCACCTGAAAGATGAAGAAGAACAAGAACAAGAAGATCAAGGACAAGAAGAAGAAGAAGAAGCATTGTAATGACAAGCAGCATGGGACTTCATTGCCTACAGTTTGACAACACGCTTAATGGGACATATCTAGATCATGTTTTAGTGAACTGAACTGGTGGTCCAAATAATCCCAGCATTTCACTACATTGTATTCACAGCTTCAGTTGATTGTTTCTAGTATCAGAGAACATTTCAACATGTTGGGAACAAGATCGAATGGTAAAATACTCTCCGAAAATGAGAAAAATCCATGAAGAAAGACTAAAACATAAATATGTGTATCACAGAAAGGTGAATGAGTTCATGTGGGCACAACGCTTATTGGGGGAAACGTCTCATCACTCGTCTAGGTGACCTCTCCAGTCTAAACTGCGTAACGCCCAAAATAATGATCGGCTTCATTTGCAAACTGCCATGAGCAATAACTGGTCACTGGTGTTACCGATGGCCATGTGTACTATTCACAGAGGAACGGGGAATAGCTGCAACCACAGTGGACAGTGCACTCCAGGTCACTTGCAAGAGTGATGAAACGCTTCTCCCAATAACCGTTGTGTCCACATGAACCGATTCAACTCTCTGGGATTTCCTCGCCTGGGTAAACCGAGCATGCACCAAGACATACATACCTGTGGCTCCTCTAATAAAAGGCTTCCTTCCTGCCTCCAGGGTGTAACGTTTCTCTGCTTGGCCAGCTACGTTTTTTGCCACGCAGCGGTACACCCCCTTATCACTCGGGACTGGCTGAGTGATCCGCAGAGTCCCGTTGCCCTGATGATGAGTGAAGCGCTGGAGTACAACACCGGGCGTTAACAATGTCCCATTCGGCAGGATCCATACAAAGTCTGGGTGTGGCTTACCACGAGCTGGGCACTCCAGGATCTGCTCCTCACTTTCCTGCTTGATCGGCAAGATTTCGATATTTGGCGTGGCAAAGCTTGGTTTCTCCGCTAACGATGACACATCTAGCACCAAGGAGAGTGAGGCTTCGCCTAGGTGGTTTTTAGCCAAGCACATGTAATTCCCCTCATCCGTTTTCCTCACGCCTCTGAGCTCCAAGCTCCCATTTCGGTGCACTTGGAAGCGGCCTCCCACGTATGGAGTCGGGAGCGAGTGGCCATAAGGTATAACCCATGAGACTCTTGGCTCAGGTTTCCCCTCCGCTCCGCAGCTCAGCACTATCGTTTGGTAGGACACAGCCAAAACCCGGGTGCTGCTCTTCCCTCCCACCCCGTTGATGTAAGGCTCCTGGAACTCCACGTCGATCTTCATATTCTTGACGTCCTCCCCGGCCGGGTTTCGTGCCACACACGCGTATGTCCCTTGATCGGCCAGCGTTATCCTGTGTATCACCAGTGTCCCGTTATCCAAAACCTTGTGTCTATCAGACGACGCTGATATGACGTCATTCCCCGGCAAGATCCACATGATCCTCGGTGTAGGCTCGCCAGTGGCCTCACAACTCAGCCTAGCTGGCTCTCCCAACCTTGCTGTCACCAAAGGCCGGGATTTCAACTTGATCCGCGGAACGTTGGGCTCCACTTTCACACTTACTTTTCGCTCGTCCTTGCCCAGCTTGTTCTTGGCATAACAGGTGTAGTCACCCTCATCCTTTTTACCCATCTGCTGGAGGAGAAGGGTTCCGTTGTCAAAGGTGACATAGCGGCGGTTGCGGAAGCCACTGTCGTCCGACTGCAGGGCATTGTTGATGAAGGTTCCGTCTGGGAGGCTCCAGGAAACCTCTGGGTCAGGAAGGCCCGTCGCTACACAGTCCACCTGGGGAGAAGAAGGAAGGGGAGAGGGGAAGTGCATGGATTAGTTAGTAGGTTACTGTTCTGGTGAATAAATGAACAAATCTGATAAAACATTAACAGTACACAGAAGATAGTAGACGTATGTTGCATATTTTGTTAGTACATAATTATACTGATAAACAAATCCGCTTTCTAGCAACTGACCTAAATTTGTTTGAAATGCTGTTGCAGAATAAATGTGATTTAATGTAGAATCTAGAAATAAAGACCATTTACTGTCTGCTAACGCCACACTGTGAAGTGAGTGTTTTTTCTACCATAGGATTGACGTAGCATTAGCTCCACATATAGACACAGTACCTGGAAGTTCTCTCCATAGGGGACCCTGGTCTGGGTGGTTCTCAGATGCTGAATCTTGGGAGGGGTCATCAAAACCTCAACCTGGATAATAACAGCACGTTATGAGAATGTTACCAAGCAGATATTCAATTCAAGACGTTATTGCAGACTCTGGGTCCATAACAGACAAAGACAAATAGGTAAAAGACAAACCCCAGACAATACACAGAGGAAACACAGTAAAATAACATAAAAGGAACAAGTCAGTGTCTTACCAGAAGGCAGCTATACCAGTGGTCCCACTGCTGGGATTGGTAGTGTGAGGCACTGAGTCTTATATTAGTTAAACTCATGATGATTACATCATCAGAGTCATTGAGCCGGCAAATAAATGTATACATGAGATGTCTTAGAAGAGCCGGAAAGGTACTGACTCCTGCAGCCACAGACATTTCACTTGCACTACACCACCTGGGTCTTTTTAGTAGTATTCTCATAGCATCATTATAAGCTACTCGAGGCCTCTGTAAGCTTGCTTTTTTGTGATGTGACCACAGGTGTGCAGTATAAAGTGGTGTAGTTTGACCACAGGTGTGCAGTATAAAGTGGTGTACAGTATGTAGTTTGACCACAGGTGTGCAGTATAAAGTGGTGTACAATATGTAGTTTGACCACAGGTGTGTAATATAAAGTGGTGTACAGTATGTAGTTTGACCACAGGTATGCAGTATAAAGTGGTGTACAATATGTAGTTTGACCACAGGTGTGCAGTATAAAGTAGTGTAGTTTGACCACAGGTGTGTAGTATAAAGTGGTGTACAATATGTAGTTTGACAACAGGTGTGCAGTATAAAGTGGTGTAGTTTGACCACAGGTGTGTAGTATAAAGTGGTGTACAGTATGTAGTTTGAGCACAGGTGTGCAGTATAAAGTGGTGTACAATATGTAGTTTGAGCACAGGTGTGCAGTATAAAGTTGTGTAGTTTGACCACAGGTGTGCAGTATAAAGTGGTGTACAATATGTAGTTTGACCACAGGTGTGCAGTATAAAGTGGTGTACAATATGTAGTTTGACCCCAGGTGTGCAGTATAAAGTGTTCTACAATATGTAGTTTGACCCCAGGTGTGCAGTATAAAGTGGTGTACAATATGTAGTGTGTAGTGTTCGCATACAAACTGAAGTTGAATATTTGAATGTATGATGTATTACCATGTGAGCAGGTAGCTAGCTTGCAAGCAAGCATTGAATACAACTTTAGCTAATAGTCACATTTAGTTCATCTAGTTCTTCCAGTAATTGAAATAACATTGACCACTGGCACGTTAAAATAAGGTTGTTAGCTAGCTAGATAAAATGTAAGATAGCTCATCTGGTGTAATATATTTATGTATTACTATGTTAATACTATTATAGGACAGATTGTGAATGATCTACCTTATGGATACTCTAGATCAGTGTTTCTCAACCCAGTCCTCAAGGAACCCCTATCCTGCATATTTTCTTTGCAACACTGGATAGGTACCTGTTTGTAGTTATTCAACCAATCAGCAATGAATTTTGTCAGATGTTGCATACCTTGCATAATTAAGTGCTGCGAGATGATTGGTCGAGTAAGTACAAGCAGGGCTACCTATGCAGGGTTACAATGAAAATCTGCAGGATAGGGGTTCCTTGAGGACTGGGTCGAGAAACACTGCTCTAGAGCCAGGGCCCTCTTCAAGCAAGGCAGCCAGAGAAGAGAGCAGAGGTAAAGAGGCAGAGGCAGAGGAAGAGGCAAAGGACAGTGACAGCTGCACAGATGAGGAGGAGGAAGAGGTTCCATGATGAGACCTCCGAAAAAACAGGTCAGGAGGACAGGCCAGAAACAACATTTCGTAACACTGTGTTTTTCACTGCCATGGACCAGATAATAAGTGACTTGGACACTTGGTTCAAAACCACTGCAAATATTGTTGAAGAATTTGCGGCCATACTTAAAGTTGGGCAGTTGAGTGACAGTAATATTGCTTCTGTGTGTCAGCCACTGATAATGAAGTACACAAAGGACCTCACACCTCGGTTTGAGAGTGAAATCAGGCATCTTAATACAATATTTTCTGCCACTTTCCTCTCTGACTGTACCTCTCTTGCTCTCCTGAATGCAATCTATAAAATGCGACTCCAGAGCATTTTTGGAGAGGTTTGCATTGCTCTTAGGCTTTTTTTGCACTCTGCCAGTTACCGTTGCTGGCGGAGAAAGGGTATTTAGCAAACTGAAACTGATCAAGGCCTATCTGAGATCAACAGTGTCTCAGGAGAGGTTGAACAACCTTGCAATGCTGTCAATCGAAAGCAAGTTGGCTTTATCACTTAACTTCAGGGATTTGATTCACGATTTTGCTAGCAAGAAGGCCCGGCGTTTGGCTTTTGGCATTTAAGTCATGGGCAGGGAGAATAAGGTTTAGTTTCACAGCTATAGGTCTACTGTAACAACTGCCTCGGCGTTGTTACATTGCAATAGCCTACCTCTTGCCCTTTGCTGATTACATTGTAAACTAGAGATAAACCAGGCCAGCAATAGATGATTTCGGGAACGTAAAGTAGGCTAAAGCTTTATAAGTCAAACATATTTCCTCACCGTTGACACTGTGGATTAGTATTTCCAAGAGCATGCAGCCAAGAGCTGTATGGTAAACCAACAGCCATGGACGCCACATAGTTTTATAGTAGCGCTTCTGTTATTTAGATAAAAATACCACCCCATTGAATTTATATTTTTACTTTTTGTATGATTGTACTTTTTGTCCTTGTGTTTAAATCTTAATTTAATTTAATAAGTTGATGAATGTTGAGGTTTTATCTTTTTTTACTGGATTGTTGATTAATGTATCAAATTTACAAAAGATAGCCTTCAGTGGGTTTCTTGCAGTGCATCAAGTAATCTTCTATCGATGAAATAGTTCTTCACCAAACATCAAAGTCAACTGGGTTTTCTAGGTTGACGGGTGGTTTAGGTGGGTGGGGGGATGGAGGGGCAATATTATATTCTTTCATGGGGCCCAGAATCTCCAGCGGCGCCCCTGCATACTTGTGTCTTGCATTAGTGAGCTTCTTGAGCTCAAGCTCAGGCCCTTGTCTGGGTCTGCCTGCCATAGCCATGATTTAAAGGCTTCACGGGCTTCTTCATGATACCCAGCTACATACTTGTTCCAGCCAGGCCTGACGTTATGGGTCTTATTTCTATACTTATAGTAGGGCTTACTACCGTCGTACAGAGCACTAACAATATCAACATACATGCAGCAGAGATCTCTCCTACGACTCATATCCTTACAATTAAAGTCTCTGCACATAACTGCATCTCTAAGCAGATGTATATTACCTAAGGTTTCACCTGTATCGGCACAATAGGCTAAGCTGTCCTCCTCTGTAAGAGTTGCTCAGTCCAACCTTCCTGCATTATCACTATCTCCATTACTAGACAGCACAGGTAGATGCTCAACATTTATAGCCCCAGCAAGAGGTATTTGATCAATCGTTGCTGCCCCATACATAATACCCATACTCCCCAATGAGGCATGTGCATCAGCAGTGCAAATACAGTGGTCCAGCCATGACGTAGTGTACCAGGCCTCACTTGTGTATGCATAACTATTTGTAGGCAACAATAATCTGCTTGACAATATCAGATTATTATCTTGACAGAACTGAACCATGTGATTAGCAAATAACGAATTCCTGTCTGAGATATCAGCATTCAAATCCCACACAAAGGAATTGATGGATGCAAGCCTATTTAAATATCCATCCTCATTCTGCTGGCATTCATATGGTGTCTACACGTTTAGGATGAAGAATTCCCTGTCATTGTGAGTGAACTCTGTAGCAATGCACCAGTCAACACCAAGCCGAACCACATTTATCAATGAGTCGAGCTTAGTTGAGATAAATCACTGTAGGTCAGCTATTCAGATTCTGCCAATTTAAGACATTATGATACAGCTTCCTCGAACTCAAAGCTTTGCAAGGTATGTTCCACAGAAAAAGCTCTTCAGACCAGGAAGTATTTTGACCCATCACAACAGTGTTCATGAAAATATATGCCCCTCGGAAACATAGCTGAGGCAGGCGATCACATCCAAATTTCAGACTGCAACAGCAGCAGTATGCTAGCTGTGCATGGTTCATATCTGTAATGTTTCAAACCCAGTAGGACGGAACATACCTCCCTTATGTCCACAAAATTGGCGAAAGAAGATGCCAGTCACGTTACGCGTAATTTGACGTAGGAATTTGTTTCCCAGTAGGAGTTATTTAGGTGATTGCACAGGGGAAGCAAATATGAGAGAATCCACATATGTCTGCTGCAGTGACGGCTTACTTCCGGTATGAGCTACAGAGAGCCTGAATCGTGGAAGCGCCCCCCGTCTAGCGCGAGAGACTTCTAAAATGCCAACGAGTGTTGCACAAAGAGAAACCATGACTACACCTCAGGAAAATTCCCCTTTACTGGTGCAAGTCCACATTTTGCCCCAAGCGCCTGTATGATCATATATGGTCATACAGACCATATGGCCATATAGAGTCCTATGTGACTGCATGTTCTTTGATGGTACATAACATTACTGATAGTCACAATGCATAAAAATCATCTACAGCCACAAACTGAAAGGGGACTAAAAGAAAAGACTGAGCTCAGAAGCTTTTTCTGCTGGAAAAAGTAGGTGTTAGTACTTGAATCGATGCTGCTGGTGCAACTTGAATGTGTGGCATTTCCGCCGAGCTGCGGGTCACCCCTTCCAAATTCTCCACCCGCAGGGTCATGTCAACCAGGCTCAGGATATCTACAGTTATGCCCTCTGGATCCACAAGGAAACTTGGGATGATGATCAAAACCCGGCTCTCATTTTCTGACCACGTTCCGGCTGTGTCCTGTCCCTGCTGCTTTGCTTCATATAACATCCAGAACATTAGACCCTTCCCGTCAGAACATTCTATACTACAGCTCCCGGTCCGGGTTCTAGTCATCTCTTGGTTAGAGTTCTGCAATACACTTCATGCTAGTCTCCCGTGCCATCCAACCATGGCAAAGTATCGAGGATGATGTTGCTCACTTGGTTTCCTACCTGTCCAGTTGTGCACACATCTCGTCTCTCTTTGTATCCTAATGTCTCCTGGTTGCCGCCTACATATAGTTCAAAACCTTGCTGTTGTGTCAAATTTGAGTAACTGCACCATCTTACCTGCAGTTACATGTTCACATGTCATTTGTGCATATGCTCTTTGCAAGGTTGCAACCTCTGCAAGGTTTTGCTCTATGCTCACTTCAAAAAGCGACGAGCTCGAGGTCCACACTTTTCTCTCACCTGGGCCAAACTTCAGTTGGTGGAACAAACTTCAGACTCACTCACTTCATTCAAGAAAGGCCTAAAAGCTGTCTTTGTCCAGGCCTACCTTGATCCATATGTTATCGCTTAGCATGGCTATGAGTTTAAATACTTGGGGTCAACTGTCCAAAGTAACGGGGAGTGCAGAAGAGAGGTGAAGAAGAGAGCGCAGGCAGGGTGGAGTGGGTGGAGGAGAGTGTCAGGAGTGATTTGTGACAGAAGGGTACCAGCGAGAGTTAAAGGGAAGGTTTACAAGATGGTAGTGAGACCAGCTATGTTATATGGTTTGGAGACAGTGGCACTGATGAAAAGACAGGAGGTGGAGCTGGAGGTGGGCCACTGACACGGATGACTGTGTCTGTAGGGACGCCCGACCAAGCCAGAGGTAACACGGGGATTCGAACTAGCAATCCCCATGTTGCTGGGCAACGGGAATAGACCCCCACGCTACCCGGACGCCCGCTGGCTGTCTTTTATGTCACTTAGTATGCATGCATCTGCTAAATCAGAAAATATAGTATACATGTAAAATTAACCTTCCTGTTTAAGCCACAAGTTCGATCCTTTGCATCCTCACCTGGAAGAGCTCCATGTCCTCCCCATTAGGTCGCTGGAAGACACACAGATAGTTCCCACCATCCAACTCCGTCAGCTGCAGGATCCTCAGAGTGCCATTCTGAAACACTTTTACTGTTCTCTCTGGACTGGAGAGAAGGGGGGGGGCGGTGCAAGCAATAAATCTGTTCTAAAACCACATGTATTATATGTATACACACCATGTGATCATATGAGATTAAAAACTTGGTTTAAGGCGCTGTTTACCTATATCGATGTTCTATTATGGTCTTGGAGGGTAAGAGCCAGAGGGTCCCTCTTGCTGATTCGGTGGACTCAGGGCAGTGCAGGTAGACAGTTGAACCATACATCGCTGAGACGGTGTGCTGCTGAGAAGGCCTTGAGACGGCGTTGCGATTTGATGGAGGGACGTGAAAAGGGGGAGGAGGAAGGTGGCGAGTAGAGGAGGGGAGATCCGTTTGGACCTCAAGTTGAAGAGTTCTTCTGGCAATACCCACAGCATTTGTGGCTGAACACTCGTACCTGTAGCAAGGTCAGTTGGAATATTTCTCAACCTATATTTTGAGCTTCCCATCCAACAATATTAAGAGCATGGTCTAAGATAATTAGCTCGTCTTACCCATGTGTAGCTGTATAGTTAATTCTTCTTTGAACAGTACACTTGGTACTTACTACTTACACTTAGTACAATAGTACACTTAAATATGTAAAATATATGAAAATATAATAATATTATCATAAGAATATTATCATAATATTTAAAATATATTAAATATTTTAATATACGTATTAAATATTGAATTAAATATTCACACAGCCACTATCAAATAGACAAATTTAATACAAAAAACATTAAAAAAACGTTGTATAATAAAAACATACTCCTCTCTTACAACGGTATTGTTTAATCAGGTTTATGGCAAAAGAAAACCTAATTGTTAACCCTCTAAACTGGATCAGTTAACCTACGGATCTGCAGCGTAAAAATGAATGAACAGTAGACTGATAGAAAGCATAACTTCCATACCTCCCAGCGTCAGCCGCTGTAACACTTCTTATATATAATGTCCCGTTTGGGAAGACAAATAGCCTTCGCCCTAGGAACTGTGAGGGCTTAACAGACACCCCTGCAGGGAGCGTCCACTTCAGCAAAGGTTCTGGTTCACCTTTTGGAGAACAGTGGACGTATACGTTCCTCCCTGGTTAAATTAGATTAGAATAGAATAGATTAGATTGGATTAGAATAGATTAGATTAGATTAGATTAGATTAGATTAGATTAGAATAACTTTGATGGGTTGTGTTGACATTGTAAATTGAAGAGGGTTTTTTTTGTTCACCCACCACATGCTCAGAAATACCTTTGTTTCAGGACGATGTTAAAAAGCATTTTATCCTGTATTTTGACTATTTTCTTCATTCTCGTTGTTTGTGTGACCTTTGTATGTTGAGAACCTACCTGGCTGAGTGGTGACAGTATCGGATGGACTCTCGTTGATGCTCGGAGGCAGAGCCGCCACGTGGAGATGGTAGGTCACTGTGTCAGCCCCAGCCGCGTTGCTTGCTATACATTTATAGTCCCCTTTGCTGGAGAAGTTGGCAGACCGAATTTGGAGGGTGCCATTCTGGAGAAGGGACATCTGAGAGAACAGAGTCCGGGTGGTCCCAGAATCACGAACAAATGTCCTGTCAGGAAGAATCCAGGAAATTTGGGCTGTGGGTTTCCCGGAAGCGAGGCAGTCGAGATGCACACTCCTCCCCAAGTAGGCTGCTACTTGCGTGGACTTGGGGGGTAGGATCCTTGGGGCCTTGGTCTGGACCGCCAAGGTTATTACCATGCGATCTGATCCAACCCTGTTTTTTGCTGTGCAGAGGTACTGCCCTCGGTCCTGGAGCTGAACATTCTTAATGACAAAAGTTCCGTTCTCCAAGACTTCAAATCGGACGCCGTGCTTGGAGTTGGCAGGGATGGTCGCGCCTGAGAAAGGTGCAGCAAGAGTAAAGGAGGGGAGATGGACATCTTACTGATGATCACTCTTGTTCTGGATTCTGTTCCCCCCCCCTTTTCCTCCCCAATTGTATCCGGTCAATTACCCCACTCTTCCCAGCCATACCAGTTGCTGCTCCACCCCCACTGCTGATCCGGGGGAGGGCTGCAGACTACCACATGCCTCCTCCCATACATGTGGAGTCACCAGCCGCCTCTTTTCACCTGACAGTGAGGAGTTTCACCAGGGGGACGTAGCACGTGGGAGGATCACGCTATTACCCCCAGTTTCCCCTCCCCCCCCGAGCAGGCCCCCCCGACCGACCAGAGGAGGCGCTAGTGCAGCGACCAGGACACACAACCACATCCGGCTTCCCACCCGGACGCCCTGTATTCTCTGTTTTTATGTAAATGCGGTATACTGTATGCAAACATAATATTGCTGATTCTCTTCATCCATCCCACCCGGTAGGGCCTCTAACCGCTATCCTCTGCATGCGGGGAAAGACATGGATGAGCATATTTGCACAAATAAAATCTTAATGGAGTAATAAGTTGTGGTTAACAGTACGGGCTCATCTTCACCCTGCAAACCTCCCAACCCATCCTCAGTATATGCACTAACTCAAATCTCAGGGAGAGCGTGTGTCACGTAAAGGTAGAACCTGTCAAAGCATATTCTGACTTCGGGTGGAAACCACCAGGCGGCGCGTCCCTACCAAAGTGCCGTCCCCCCGGGGTCACGACCTCTCTCAGTGCACCTTTCCTGACTCTGGCTCTGGAAACCCAGAGCCAGAGATCGTGTTTGACCAATACAGAGAGAAACTATCAAGTCGTCTCTTAAAATCCGGCAAGCCAGCATCTCTTGCGAACTCAGCCATCCATCATCCAAGCCGCTCATCCGAGTTCGGGTCGCGGGATGCTGGAGCCTATCCCAGTGGTCATTGGCTGGCAGGCGGGGAGACACCCTGCACAGGCCGCCAGGCCATCACACAGGGCCCACACACACAACATTCACACCCAGGGACAATGTAGTACGGCTGATCCACCTGACCTACAGGTCTTTGGACTGTGGGAGGAAACCCACGCAGACACGGGGCCAACATGCAAACTCCACACAGAGGACGACCCGGGACCACCCCCAAGGTTGGACAACACTGGGGCTCGAACCCGGGCCTTCTTGCTGTGAGGCGACCACGCTAACCACTGCACCACCGTGCCGCCTGTTGAGGAGACCATTTTGGGCTGAATTCAGTGTCATAGTGCTGTGCAGGTTCCCAAAGTGGTTTTCCATACTTCACCATTTTGAACAGCCAGTTCTTGCTTGTGTGGATCGCTGAGCGAGTGTCACTTTTTCCAGAAATGATTTGAGTCAACGGACTCTTCAGCTGCTGCTGTGCATGCTGTCCCCTTTCAGTTGTGAGTGTCCTTCTGTGTAGTTTCAGTGTTTCCCAATGTTGATGTATTGGGAAATATATCAATATTGACCTTCCCCTTCAACGCAGCCGCGGAGTGTCCTGCAACATCCGTGTTGTTGATCTGACAAAGTTCTGCGTGTTTTCCTCAGATGCCTGCCGTCTGCGTCATACCGCTTCTCACTGGCTGACTGCTGTGACCTGAGATGCTGAAGCTTTGCAGACTGCATGGATCTGCCGCGTTGGCAGACATGTGCTTGATCTCTTGTACAGCCCGAGTCAGGCCGTCACTGGTGTGGGGACGTGATGTGGAAATGGTCTAATTAGGATGGAACTGTTTGCTGTATGATTGATCTCTGGTCATCATCCCTGCTATTGCTGGTCCAGGTATAAGGTAGTTTTGTGTAGTTCAGTGTACTGGGTCCTGCTGCATGAGGCTCTCTTACTATCTTTCTAACGGATACACTACTTTTACTATGATCACATAAGGGGGGTGTCTGCGGGCTGACTGTGAATGCTCTCTCATTCTCTCTCTCGCTCTCTCATTCTCTCTCTCTCGCTCTCTCATTCTCTCTCTCACTCTCTCATTCTCTCTATCGCTCTCTCATTCTCCCTCTCCCTCTCGCTCTCTCATTCTCTCTCTCTCGCTCTCTCACTCTCTCTCTCGCTCTCTCATTCTCCCTCTCGCTCTCTCATTCTCTCTCTCATTCTCTCTCTCGCTCTCTCATTCTCCCTCTCGCTCTCTCATTCTCTCTCTCGCTCTCTCATTCTCCCTCTCTCGCTCTCTCATTCTCTCTCTCTCGCTCTCTCATTCTCTCTCTCGCTCTCTCATTCTCCCTCTCGCTCTCTCATTGTCTCTCTCTCGCGCTCTCATTCTCTCGCTTGCTCTCTCATTCTCCCTCTCGCTCTCTCATTCTCTCTCTCGCTCTCTCATTCTCTCTCTCGCTCTCTCATTCTCCCTCTCACTCTCTCATTCTCTCTCTTGCTCTCTCATTCCCTCTCTTTCACTCTTTCATTCTCTCTCTCTCGCTCTCTCATTCTCTCTCTCGCTCTCTCGCTCTCTCATTCTCTCTCTCGCTCTCTCATTCTATCTCTCGCTCTCTCATTCTCTCTTTCGCTCTCTCATTCTCTCTCTCGCTCTCTCATTCTCTCTTTTGCTCTCTCATTCTCTCTCTCGCTCTCTCATTCTCTCTCTCGCTCTCTCATTCTCTCTCTTGCTCTCTCATTCTCTCTCTCGCTCTCTCATTCTCTCTTGCTCTCTCATTCTCTCTCTCGCTCTCTCATTCTCTCTTGTGCTCTCTCATTCTCTCTCTCGCTCTCTCATTCTCTCTCTCGCTCTCTCATTCTCCCTCTTGCTCTCTCATTCTCTCTCTCTCATTCTCCCTCTCGCTCTCTCATTCTCCCTCTCGCTCTCTCATTCTCTCTCTCGCTCTCTCATTCTCTCTCTCGCTCTCTCATTCTCCCTCTCGCTCTCTCATTCTCTCTCTCTCGCTCTCTCATTCTCTCTCTCGCTCTCTCATTCTCTCTCTCGCTCTCTCATTCTCTCTCTTGCTCTCTCATTCTCTCTCTCGCTCTCCTTCTCTCTCTCTCTCTCTCTCTCTCTCTCGCTCTCTCATTCTAACTCTCGTTCTCTCATTCTCCCTCTCGCTCTCTCATTCTCTCTCTCGCTCTCTCATTCTCTCTCTCTCGCTCTCTCATTCTCTCTCTCACTCTCTCATTCTCTCTCTCGCTCTCTCATTCTCTCTTTTGCTCTCTCATTCTCTCCCATTCTCTCTCTCGCTCTCTCATTCTCTCTCTCGCTCTCTCATTCTCTCTCTCACTCTCTCATTCTCTGTCTCGCTCTCTCATTCTCTCTCTTGCTCTCTCTCTCGCTCTCTCATTCTCTCTCTCTCTCGCTCTCTCATTCTCCCTCTCACTCTCTCATTCTCTCTTTTGCCCTCTCATTCTCTCTCTCGCTCTCTCATTCTCTCTCTCTCGCTCTCTCATTCTCTCTCTTGCTCTCTCATTCTCTCTCTTGCTCTCTCATTCTCTCTCTCACTCTCCTTCTCTCTCTCACTCTCCCTCTCGCTCTCTCATTCTCTCTCTCTCGCTCTCTCATTCTCTCTCTTGCTCTCTCATTCCCTCTCTTTCACTCTTTCATTCTCTCTCTCTCGCTCTCACATTCTCTCTCTCGCTCTCTCGCTCTCTCATTCTCTCTCTCGCTCTCTCATTCTATCTCTCGCTCTCTCATTCTCTCTTTCGCTCTCTCATTCTCTCTCTCGCTCTCTCATTCTCTCTTTTGCTCTCTCATTCTCTCTCTCGCTCTCTCATTCTCTCTCTCGCTCTCTCATTCTCTCTCTTGCTCTCTCATTCTCTCTCTCGCTCTCTCATTCTCTCTTGCTCTCTCATTCTCTCTCTCGCTCTCTCATTCTCTCTTGTGCTCTCTCATTCTCTCTCTCGCTCTCTCATTCTCTCTCTCGCTCTCTCATTCTCCCTCTCGCTCTCTCATTCTCTCTCTCTCATTCTCCCTCTCGCTCTCTCATTCTCTCTCTCTCGCTCTCTCATTCTCTCTCTCGCTCTCTCATTCTCTCTCTCGCTCTCTCATTCTCCCTCTCGCTCTCTCATTCTCTCTCTCTCGCTCTCTCATTCTCTCTCTCGCTCTCTCATTCTCTCTCTTGCTCTCTCATTCTCTCTCTCGCTCTCCTTCTCTCTCTCTCTCTCTCTCTCTCGCTCTCTCATTCTAACTCTCGTTCTCTCATTCTCCCTCTCGCTCTCTCATTCTCTCTCTCGCTCTCTCATTCTCTCTCTCTCGCTCTCTCATTCTCTCTCTCACTCTCTCATTCTCTCTCTCGCTCTCTCATTCTCTCTTTTGCTCTCTCATTCTCTCCCATTCTCTCTCTCGCTCTCTCATTCTCTCTCTCGCTCTCTCATTCTCTCTCTCACTCTCTCATTCTCTGTCTCGCTCTCTCATTCTCTCTCTTGCTCTCTCTCTCGCTCTCTCATTCTCTCTCTCTCTTGTGCTCTCTCATTCTCCCTCTCACTCTCTCATTCTCTCTTTTGCCCTCTCATTCTCTCTCTCGCTCTCTCATTCTCTCTCTCTCGCTCTCTCATTCTCTCTCTTGCTCTCTCATTCTCTCTCTCACTCTCCTTCTCTCTCTCACTCTCCCTCTCGCTCTCTCATTCTCTCTCTCTCGCTCTCTCATTCTCTCTCTCGCTCTCTCATTCTCCCTCTCGCTCTCTCATTCTCTCTCTCGCTCTCTCATTCTCCCTCTCGCTCTCTCATTCTCTCTCTCGCTCTCTCATTCTCCCTCTCTCGCTCTCTCATTCTCTCTCTCTCGCTCTCTCATTCTCTCTCTCGCTCTCTCATTCTCCCTCTCGCTCTCTCATTGTCTCTCTCTCGTGCTCTCATTCTCTCGCTTGCTCTCTCATTCTCCCTCTCGCTCTCTCATTCTCTCTCTCGCTCTCTCATTCTCTCTCTCGCTCTCTCATTCTCCCTCTCACTCTCTCATTCTCTCTCTTGCTCTCTCATTCCCTCTCTTTCACTCTTTCATTCTCTCTCTCTCGCTCTCTCATTCTCTCTCTCACTCTCTCGCTCTCTCATTCTCTCTCTCGCTCTCTCATTCTATCTCTCGCTCTCTCATTCTCTCTTTCGCTCTCTCATTCTCTCTCTCGCTCTCTCATTCTCTCTTTTGCTCTCTCATTCTCTCTCTCGCTCTCTCATTCTCTCTCTCGCTCTCTCATTCTCCCTCTCGCTCTCTCATTCTCTCCCTCTCGCGCTCTCATTCTCTTGCTTGCTCTCTCATTCTCCCTCTCGCTCTCTCATTCTCTCTTGTGCTCTCTCATTCTCTCTCTCGCTCTCTCATTCTCTCTCTCGCTCTCTCATTCTCCCTCTCGCTCTCTCATTCTCTCTCTCTCATTCTCCCTCTCGCTCTCTCATTCTCCCTCTCGCTCTCTCATTCTCTCTCTCGCTCTCTCATTCTCTCTCTCGCTCTCTCATTCTCCCTCTCGCTCTCTCATTCTCTCTCTCTCGCTCTCTCATTCTCTCTCTCGCTCTCTCATTCTCTCTCTCGCTCTCTCATTCTCTCTCTTGCTCTCTCATTCTCTCTCTCGCTCTCCTTCTCTCTCTCTCTCTCTCTCTCTCTCTCTCGCTCTCTCATTCTAACTCTCCTTCTCTCATTCTCCCTCTTGCTCTCTCATTCTCTCTCTCGCTCTCTCATTCTCTCTCTCTCTCTCTCTCATTCTCTCTCTCTCGCTCTCTCATTCTCTCTCTCGCTCTCTCATTCTCTCTCTCTCGCTCTCTCATTCTCTCTCTCGCTCTCTCATTCTCCCTCTCGCTCTCTCATTCTCTCTCTCGCTCTCTCATTCTCCCTCTCGCTCTCTCATTCTCTCTCTCGCTCGCTCATTCTCCCTCTCTCGCTCTCTCATTCTCTCTCTCTCGCTCTCTCATTCTCTCTCTCGCTCTCTCATTCTCCCTCTCGCTCTCTCATTCTCTCTCTCTCGCGCTCTCATTCTCTTGCTTGCTCTCTCATTCTCCCTCTCGCTCTCTCATTCTCTCTCTCTCTCGCTCACACTCTCCCCCTGCTCTCTCATTCTCCCTCTCGCTCTCTCATTCTCTCTCTTGCTCTCTCATTCTCTCTCTCTCACTCTTTCATTCTCTCTCTCTCGCTCTCTCATTCTCTCTCTCGCTCTCTAGCTCTCTCATTCTCCCTCTCGCTCTCTCATTCTCCCTCTCGCTCTCTCATTCTCTCTCTCTCGCGCTCTCATTCTCTTGCTTGCTCTCTCATTCTCCCTCTCGCTCTCTCATTCTCTCTCTCTCTCGCTCACACTCTCCCCCTGCTCTCTCATTCTCCCTCTCGCTCTTTCATTCTCTCTCTTGCTCTCTCATTCTCTCTCTCTCACTCTTTCATTCTCTCTCTCTCGCTCTCTCGCTCTCTCATTCTCTCTCTTGCTCTCTCATTCCCTCTCTTTCACTCTTTCATTCTCTCTCTCTCGCTCTCTCATTCTCTCTCTCGCTCTCTCGCTCTCTCATTCTCTCTCTCGCTCTCTCATTATATCTCTCGCTCTCTCATTCTCTCTTTCGCTCTCTCATTCTCTCTCTCGCTCTCTCATTCTCTCTTTCGCTCTCTCATTCTCTCTCTCGCTCTCTCATTCTCTCTTTTGCTCTCTCATTCTCTCTCTCGCTCTCTCATTCTCTCTCTCGCTCTCTCATTCTCTCTCTTGCTCTCTCATTCTCTCTCTCGCTCTCTCATTCTCTCTTGCTCTCTCATTCTCTCTCTCGCTCTCTCATTCTCTCTTGTGCTCTCTCATTCTCTCTCTCGCTCTCTCATTCTATCTCTCGCTCTCTCGCTCTCTCATTCTCCCTCTCGCTCTCTCATTCTCCATCTCGCTCTCTCATTCTCTCTCTCTCGCGCTCTCATTCTCTTGCTTGCTCTCTCATTCTCCCTCTCGCTCTCTCATTCTCTCTCTCTCTCGCTCACACTCTCCCCCTGCTCTCTCATTCTCCCTCTCGCTCTTTCATTCTCTCTCTTGCTCTCTCATTCTCTCTCTCTCACTCTTTCATTCTCTCTCTCTCACTCTTTCATTCTCTCATTCTCTCTCTCGCTCTCTCGCTCTCTCATTCTCTCTCTTGCTCTCTCATTCCCTCTCTTTCACTCTTTCATTCTCTCTCTCTCGCTCTCTCATTCTCTCTCTCGCTCTCTCGCTCTCTCATTCTCTCTCTCGCTCTCTCATTCTATCTCTCGCTCTCTCATTCTCTCTCTCACTCTCTCATTCTATCTCTCGCTCTCTCATTCTCTCTTTCGCTCTCTCATTCTCTCTCTCGCGCTCTCATTCTCTCTTTTGCTCTCTCATTCTCTCTCTCGCTCTCTCATTCTCTCTCTCGCTCTCTCATTCTCTCTCTTGCTCTCTCATTCTCTCTCTCGCTCTCTCATTCTCTCTTGCTCTCTCATTCTCTCTCTCGCTCTCTCATTCTCTCTTGTGCTCTCTCATTCTCTCTCTCGCTCTCTCATTCTCTCTCTCGCTCTCTCATTCTCCCTCTTGCTCTCTCATTCTCGCTCTCTCATTCTCCCTCTCGCTCTCTCATTCTCCCTCTCGCTCTCTCATTCTCTCTCTCGCTCTCTCATTCTCTCTCTCGCTCTCTCATTCTCCCCTTCGCTCTCTCATTCTCTCTCTCTCGCTCTCTCATTCTCTCTCTCGCTCTCTCATTCTCTCTCTCGCTCTCTCATTCTCTCTCTTGCTCTCTCATTCTCTCTCTCGCTCTCCTTCTCTCTCTCTCTCTCTCTCTCGCTCTCTCATTCTAACTCTCGTTCTCTCATTCTCCCTCTCGCTCTCTCATTCTCTCTCTCGCTCTCTCATTCTCTCTCTCTCGCTCTCTCATTCTCTCTCTCACTCTCTCATTCTCTCTCTCGCTCTCTCATTCTCTCTTTTGCTCTCTCATTCTCTCCCATTCTCTCTCTCGCTCTCTCATTCTCTCTCTCGCTCTCTCATTCTCTCTCTCACTCTCTCATTCTCTGTCTCGCTCTCTCATTCTCTCTCTTGCTCTCTCTCTCGCTCTCTCATTCTCTCTCTCTCTCGCTCTCTCATTCTCCCTCTCACTCTCTCATTCTCTCTTTTGCCCTCTCATTCTCTCTCTCGCTCTCTCATTCTCCCTCTCGCTCTCTCATTCTCTCTCTCTCGCTCTCTCATTCTCTCTCTCGCTCTCTCATTCTCTCTCTCGCTCTCTCATTCTCTCTCTTGCTCTCTCATTCTCTCTCTCGCTCTCCTTCTCTCTCTCTCTCTCTCTCTCTCTCTCTCTCTCTCTCTCTCTCTCTCTCTCTCTCTCTCTCTCTCTCTCTCTCTCTCTCTCTCTCTCGCTCTCTCATTCTAACTCTCGTTCTCTCATTCTCCCTCTCGCTCTCTCATTCTCTCTCTCGCTCTCTCATTCTCTCTCTCTCGCTCTCTCATTCTCTCGCTTGCTCTCTCATTCTCTCTCTCGCTCTCTCATTCTCTCTTTTGCTCTCTCATTCTCTCCCATTCTCTCTCTCGCTCTCTCATTCTCTCTCTCGCTCTCTCATTCTCTCTCTCACTCTCTCATTCTCTGTCTCGCTCTCTCATTCTCTCTCTTGCTCTCTCTCTCGCTCTCTCATTCTCTCTCTCTCTCTCGCTCTCTCATTCTCCCTCTCACTCTCTCATTCTCTCTTTTGCCCTCTCATTCTCTCTCTCGCTCTCTCATTCTCTCTCTCTCGCTCTCTCATTCTCTCTCTTGCTCTCTCATTCTCTCTCTTGCTCTCTCATTCTCTCTCTCACTCTCCTTCTCTCTCTCACTCTCCCTCTCGCTCTCTCATTCTCTCTCTCTCGCTCTCTCATTCTCTCTCTTGCTCTCTCATTCCCTCTCTTTCACTCTTTCATTCTCTCTCTCTCGCTCTCACATTCTCTCTCTCGCTCTCTCGCTCTCTCATTCTCTCTCTCGCTCTCTCATTCTATCTCTCGCTCTCTCATTCTCTCTTTTGCTCTCTCATTCTCTCTCTCGCTCTCTCATTCTCTCTCTTGCTCTCTCATTCTCTCTCTCGCTCTCTCATTCTCTCTCTCGCTCTCTCATTCTCTCTCTCGCTCTCTCATTCTCTCTTGTGCTCTCTCATTCTCTCTCTCGCTCTCTCATTCTCTCTCTCGCTCTCTCATTCTCCCTCTCGCTCTCTCATTCTCTCTCTCTCATTCTCCCTCTCGCTCTCTCATTCTCCCTCTCGCTCTCTCATTCTCTCTCTCGCTCTCTCATTCTCTCTCTCGCTCTCTCATTCTCCCTATCGCTCTCTCATTCTCTCTCTCTCGCTCTCTCATTCTCTCTCTCGCTCTCTCATTCTCTCTCTTGCTCTCTCATTCTCTCTCTCGCTCTCCTTCTCTCTCTCTCTCTCTCTCTCTCTCTCGCTCTCTCATTCTAACTCTTGCTCTCTCATTCTCTCTCTCGCTCTCTCATTGTCTCTTGCTCTCTCATTCTCTCTCTCGCTCTCTCATTCTCTCTTTTGCTCTCTCATTCTCTCCCATTCTCTCTCTCGCTCTCTCATTCTCTCTCTCGCTCTCTCATTCTCTCTCTCACTCTCTCATTCTCTGTCTCGCTCTCTCATTCTCTCTCTTGCTCTCTCTCTCGCTCTCTCATTCTCTCTCTCTCTCGCTCTCTCATTCTCCCTCTCACTCTCTCATTCTCTCTTTTGCCCTCTCATTCTCTCTCTCGCTCTCTCATTCTCTCTCTCTCGCTCTCTCATTCTCTCTCTTGCTCTCTCATTCTCTCTCTTGCTCTCTCATTCTCTCTCTCACTCTCCTCTCTCTCATTCTCCCTCTCGCTCTCTCATTCTCTCTCTCTCGCTCTCTCATTCTCTCTCTCGCTCTCTCATTCTCTCTCTCGCTCTCTCATTCTCTCTCTTGCTCTCTCATTCTCTCTCTCGCTCTCCTTCTCTCTCTCTCTCTCTCTCTCTCTCTCTCTCTCTCTCTCTCTCTCTCTCTCTCTCTCTCTCTCTCTCTCTCTCTCGCTCTCTCATTCTAACTCTCGTTCTCTCATTCTCCCTCTCGCTCTCTCATTCTCTCTCTCGCTCTCTCATTCTCTCTCTCTCGCTCTCTCATTCTCTCTCTCACTCTCTCATTCTCTCTCTCGCTCTCTCATTCTCTCTTTTGCTCTCTCATTCTCTCCCATTCTCTCTCTCGCTCTCTCATTCTCTCTCTCGCTCTCTCATTCTCTCTCTCACTCTCTCATTCTCTGTCTCGCTCTCTCATTCTCTCTCTTGCTCTCTCTCTCGCTCTCTCATTCTCTCTCTCTCTCTCGCTCTCTCATTCTCCCTCTCACTCTCTCATTCTCTCTTTTGCCCTCTCATTCTCTCTCTCGCTCTCTCATTCTCTCTCTCTCGCTCTCTCATTCTCTCTCTTGCTCTCTCATTCTCTCTCTTGCTCTCTCATTCTCTCTCTCACTCTCCTTCTCTCTCTCACTCTCCCTCTCGCTCTCTCATTCTCTCTCTCTCGCTCTCTCATTCTCTCTCTTGCTCTCTCATTCCCTCTCTTTCACTCTTTCATTCTCTCTCTCTCGCTCTCACATTCTCTCTCTCGCTCTCTCGCTCTCTCATTCTCTCTCTCGCTCTCTCATTCTATCTCTCGCTCTCTCATTCTCTCTTTTGCTCTCTCATTCTCTCTCTCGCTCTCTCATTCTCTCTCTTGCTCTCTCATTCTCTCTCTCGCTCTCTCATTCTCTCTCTCGCTCTCTCATTCTCTCTCTCGCTCTCTCATTCTCTCTTGTGCTCTCTCATTCTCTCTCTCGCTCTCTCATTCTCTCTCTCGCTCTCTCATTCTCCCTCTCGCTCTCTCATTCTCTCTCTCTCATTCTCCCTCTCGCTCTCTCATTCTCCCTCTCGCTCTCTCATTCTCTCTCTCGCTCTCTCATTCTCTCTCTCGCTCTCTCATTCTCCCTCTCGCTCTCTCATTCTCTCTCTCTCGCTCTCTCATTCTCTCTCTCGCTCTCTCATTCTCTCTCTTGCTCTCTCATTCTCTCTCTCGCTCTCCTTCTCTCTCTCTCTCTCTCTCTCTCTCGCTCTCTCATTCTCCCTCTTGCTCTCTCATTCTCTCTCTCGCTCTCTCATTCTCTCTTGCTCTCTCATTCTCTCTCTCGCTCTCTCATTCTCTCTTTTGCTCTCTCATTCTCTCCCATTCTCTCTCTCGCTCTCTCATTCTCTCTCTCGCTCTCTCATTCTCTCTCTCACTCTCTCATTCTCTGTCTCGCTCTCTCATTCTCTCTCTTGCTCTCTCTCTCGCTCTCTCATTCTCTCTCTCTCTCGCTCTCTCATTCTCCCTCTCACTCTCTCATTCTCTCTTTTGCCCTCTCATTCTCTCTCTCGCTCTCTCATTCTCTCTCTCTCGCTCTCTCATTCTCTCTCTTGCTCTCTCATTCTCTCTTTCACTCTCCTTCTCTCTCTCACTCTCCCTCTCGCTCTCACATTCTCTCTCTCTCGCTCTCTCATTCTCTCTCTCGCTCTCTCATTCTCCCTCTCGCTCTCTCATTCTCTCTCTCGCTCTCTCATTCTCCCTCTCGCTCTCTCATTCTCTCTCTCGGTCTCTCATTCTCCCTCTCTCGCTCTCTCATTCTCTCTCTCTCGCTCTCTCATTCTCTCTCTCGCTCTCTCATTCTCCCTCTCGCTCTCTCATTGTCTCTCTCTCGTGCTCTCATTCTCTCGCTTGCTCTCTCATTCTCCCTCTCGCTCTCTCATTCTCTCTCTCGCTCTCTCATTCTCTCTCTCGCTCTCTCATTCTCCCTCTCACTCTCTCATTCTCTCTCTTGCTCTCTCATTCCCTCTCTTTCACTCTTTCATTCTCTCTCTCTCGCTCTCTCATTCTCTCTCTCACTCTCTCGCTCTCTCATTCTCTCTCTCGCTCTCTCATTCTATCTCTCGCTCTCTCATTCTCTCTTTCGCTCTCTCATTCTCTCTCTCGCTCTCTCATTCTCTCTTTTGCTCTCTCATTCTCTCTCTCGCTCTCTCGCTCTCTCATTCTCCCTCTCGCTCTCTCATTCTCCCTCTCGCTCTCTCATTCTCTCTCTCTCGCGCTCTCATTCTCTTGCTTGCTCTCTCATTCTCCCTCTCGCTCTCTCATTCTCTCTCTCTCTCGCTCACACTCTCCCCCTGCTCTCTCATTCTCCCTCTCGCTCTTTCATTCCCTCTCTTGCTCTCTCATTCTCTCTCTCTCACTCTTTCATTCTCTCTCTCTCGCTCTTTCATTCTCTCTCTCGCTCTCTCACTCTCTCATTCTCTCTCTTGCTCTCTCATTCCCTCTCTTTCACTCTTTCATTCTCTCTCTCTCGCTCTCTCATTCTCTCTCTCGCTCTCTCGCTCTCTCATTCTCTCTCTCGCTCTCTCATTCTATCTCTCGCTCTCTCATTCTCTCTTTCGCTCTCTCATTCTCTCTCTCGCTCTCTCATTCTCTCTTTCGCTCTCTCATTCTCTCTCTCGCTCTCTCATTCTCTCTTTTGCTCTCTCATTCTCTCTCTCGCTCTCTCTTTCTCTCTCTCGCTCTCTCATTCTCTCTCTCGCTCTCTCATTCTCTCTTGCTCTCTCATTCTCTCTCTCGCTCTCTCATTCTCTCTTGTGCTCTCTCATTCTCTCTCTCGCTCTCTCATTCTATCTCTCGCTCTCTCGCTCTCTCATTCTCCCTCTCGCTCTCTCATTCTCCCTCTCGCTCTGTCATTCTCTCTCTCTCGCGCTCTCATTCTCTTGCTTGCTCTCTCATTCTCCCTCTCGCTCTCTCATTCTCTCTCTCTCTCGCTCACACTCTCCCCCTGCTCTCTCATTCTCCCTCTCGCTCTTTCATTCTCTCTCTTGCTCTCTCATTCTCTCTCTCTCACTCTTTCATTCTCTCTCTCTCGCTCTCTCATTCTCTCTCTCGCTCTCTCGCTCTCTCATTCTCTCTCTTGCTCTCTCATTCCCTCTCTTTCACTCTTTCATTCTCTCTCTCTCGCTCTCTCATTCTCTCTCTCGCTCTCTCGCTCTCTCATTCTCTCTCTCGCTCTCTCATTCTATCTCTCGCTCTCTCATTCTCTCTCTCGCTCTCTCATTCTATCTCTCGCTCTCTCATTCTCTCTTTCGCTCTCTCATTCTCTCTCTCGCTCTCTCATTCTCTCTTTTGCTCTCTCATTCTCTCTCTCGCTCTCTCATTCTCTCTCTCGCTCTCTCATTATCTCTCTTGCTCTCTCATTCTCTCTCTCGCTCTCTCATTCTCTCTTGCTCTCTCATTCTCTCTCTCGCTCTCTCATTCTCTCTTGTGCTCTCTCATTCTCTCTCTCGCTCTCTCATTCTCTCTCTCGCTCTCTCATTCTCCCTCTTGCTGTCTCATTCTCTCTCTCTCATTCTCCCTCTCGCTCTCTCATTCTCTCTCTCTCGCTCTCTCATTCTCTCTCTCGCTCTCTCATTCTCTCTCTCGCTCTCTCATTCTCTCTCTCGCTCTCTCATTCTCTCTCTTGCTCTCTCATTCTCTCTCTCGCTCTCCTTCTCTCTCTCTCTCTCTCTCTCTCTCTCTCGCTCTCTCATTCTAACTCTCGTTCTCTCATTCTCCCTCTCGCTCTCTCATTCTCTCTCTCGCTCTCTCATTCTCTCTCTCTCGCTCTCTCATTCTCTCTCTCACTCTCTCATTCTCTCTCTCGCTCTCTCATTTTCTCTTTTGCTCTCTCATTCTCTCCCATTCTCTCTCTCGCTCTCTCATTCTCTCTCTCGCTCTCTCATTCTCTCTCTCACTCTCTCATTCTCTGTCTCGCTCTCTCATTCTCTCTCTTGCTCTCTCTCTCGCTCTCTCATTCTCTCTCTCTCTCGCTCTCTCATTCTCCCTCTCACTCTCTCATTCTCTCTTTTGCCCTCTCATTCTCTCTCTCGCTCTCTCATTCTCTCTCTCTCGCTCTCTCATTCTCTCTCTTGCTCTCTCATTCTCTCTCTCACTCTCCTTCTCTCTCTCCCTCTCCCTCTCGCTCTCTCATTCTCTCTCTCTCGCTCTCTCATTCTCTCTCTCGCTCTCTCATTCTCCCTCTCGCTCTCTCATTCTCTCTCTCGCTCTCTCATTCTCCCTCTCGCTCTCTCATTCTCTCTCTCGCTCTCTCATTCTCCCTCTCTCGCTCTCTCATTCTCTCTCTCTCGCTCTCTCATTCTCTCTCTCGCTCTCTCATTCTCCCTCTCGCTCTCTCATTGTCTCTCTCTCGTGCTCTCATTCTCTCGCTTGCTCTCTCATTCTCCCTCTCGCTCTCTCATTCTCTCTCTCGCTCTCTCATTCTCTCTCTCGCTCTCTCATTCTCCCTCTCACTCTCTCATTCTCTCTCTTGCTCTCTCATTCCCTCTCTTTCACTCTTTCATTCTCGACACGACGATGTTTTTCGCTCTCTCATTCTCTCTCTCGCTCTCTCATTCTCTCTCTCTCGCTCTCTCATTCTCTCCCTCTCGCGCTCTCATTCTCTTGCTTGCTCTCTCATTCTCCCTCTCGCTCTCTCATTCTCTCTTGTGCTCTCTCATTCTCTCTCTCGCTCTCTCATTCTCTCTCTCGCTCTTTCATTCTCCCTCTCGCTCTCTCATTCTCTCTCTCTCATTCTCCCTCTCGCTCTCTCATTCTCCCTCTCGCTCTCTCATTCTCTCTCTCGCTCTCTCATTCTCTCTCTCGCTCTCTAATTCTCCCTCTCGCTCTCTCATTCTCTCTCTCTCGCTCTCTCATTCTCTCTCTCGCTCTCTCATTCTCTCTCTCGCTCTCTCATTCTCTCTCTTGCTCTCTCATTCTCTCTCTCGCTCTCCTTCTCTCTCTCTCTCTCTCTCTCTCTCTCTCTCTCTCTCTCTCTCTCTCTCTCTCTCTCTCTCGCTCTCTCATTCTAACTCTCGTTCTCTCATTCTCCCTCTTGCTCTCTCATTCTCTCTCTCGCTCTCTCATTCTCTCTCTCTCTCTCTCTCTCTCTCATTCTCTCTCTCACTCTCTCATTCTCTCTCTCGCTCTCTCATTCTCTCTTTTGCTCTCTCATTCTCTCCCATTCTCTCTCTCGCTCTCTCATTCTCTCTCTCGCTCTCTCATTCTCCCTCTCACTCTCTCATTCTCTGTCTCGCTCTCTAATTCTCTCTCTTGCTCTCTCTCTCGCTCTCTCATTCTCTCTCTCTCTCGCTCTCTCATTCTCCCTCTCACTCTCTCATTCTCTCTTTTGCCCTCTCATTCTCTCTTTTGCCCTCTCATTCTCTCTCTCGCTCTCTCATTCTCTCTTGTGCTCTCTCATTCTCTCTCTCGCTCTCTCATTCTCTCTCTCGCTCTCTCATTCTCCCTCTTGCTGTCTCATTCTCTCTCTCTCATTCTCCCTCTCGCTCTCTCATTCTCCCTCTCGCTCTCTCATTCTCTCTCTCGCTCTCTCATTCTCTCTCTCGGTCTCTCATTCTCTCTCTCTCGCTCTCTCATTCTCTCTCTCGCTCTCTCATTCTCTCTCTCGCTCTCTCATTCTCTCTTTCGCTCTCTCATTCTCTCTCTTGCTCTCTCATTCTCTCTCTCGCTCTCCTTCTCTCTCTCTCTCTCTCTCTCTCTCTCTCGCTCTCTCATTCTAACTCTCGTTCTCTCATTCTCCCTCTCGCTCTCTCATTCTCTCTCTCGCTCTCTCATTCTCTCTCTCTCGCTCTCTCATTCTCTCTCTCACTCTCTCATTCTCTCTCTCGCTCTCTCATTTTCTCTTTTGCTCTCTCATTCTCTCCCATTCTCTCTCTCGCTCTCTCATTCTCTCTCTCGCTCTCTCATTCTCTCTCTCACTCTCTCATTCTCTGTCTCGCTCTCTCATTCTCTCTCTTGCTCTCTCTCTCGCTCTCTCATTCTCTCTCTCTCTCGCTCTCTCATTCTCCCTCTCACTCTCTCATTCTCTCTTTTGCCCTCTCATTCTCTCTCTCGCTCTCTCATTCTCTCTCTCTCGCTCTCTCATTCTCTCTCTTGCTCTCTCATTCTCTGTCTCACTCTCCTTCTCTCTCTCGCTCTCTCATTCTCTCTTGCTCTCTCATTCTCTCTCTCGCTCTCTCATTCTCTCTTGTGCTCTCTCATTCTCTCTCTCGCTCTCTCATTCTCTCTCTCGCTCTCTCATTCTCCCTCTTGCTGTCTCATTCTCTCTCTCTCATTCTCCCTCTCGCTCTCTCATTCTCCCTCTCGCTCTCTCATTCTCTCTCTCGCTCTCTCATTCTCTCTCTCGCTCTCTCATTCTCTCTCTCTCGCTCTCTCATTCTCTCTCTCGCTCTCTCATTCTCTCTCTCGCTCTCTCATTCTCTCTCTCGCTCTCTCATTCTCTCTCTTGCTCTCTCATTCTCTCTCTCGCTCTCCTTCTCTCTCTCTCTCTCTCTCTCTCTCTCGCTCTCTCATTCTAACTCTCGTTCTCTCATTCTCCCTCTCGCTCTCTCATTCTCTCTCTCGCTCTCTCATTCTCTCTCTCTCGCTCTCTCATTCTCTCTCTCACTCTCTCATTCTCTCTCTCGCTCTCTCATTTTCTCTTTTGCTCTCTCATTCTCTCCCATTCTCTCTCTCGCTCTCTCATTCTCTCTCTCGCTCTCTCATTCTCTCTCTCACTCTCTCATTCTCTGTCTCGCTCTCTCATTCTCTCTCTTGCTCTCTCTCTCGCTCTCTCATTCTCTCTCTCTCTCGCTCTCTCATTCTCCCTCTCACTCTCTCATTCTCTCTTTTGCCCTCTCATTCTCTCTCTCGCTCTCTCATTCTCTCTCTCTCGCTCTCTCATTCTCTCTCTTGCTCTCTCATTCTCTCTCTCACTCTCCTTCTCTCTCTCCCTCTCCCTCTCGCTCTCCCATTCTCTCTCTCTCGCTCTCTCATTCTCTCTCTCGCTCTCTCATTCTCCCTCTCGCTCTCTCATTCTCTCTCTCGCTCTCTCATTCTCCCTCTCGCTCTCTCATTCTCTCTCTCGCTCTCTCATTCTCCCTCTCTCGCTCTCTCATTCTCTCTCTCTCGCTCTCTCATTCTCTCTCTCGCTCTCTCATTCTCCCTCTCGCTCTCTCATTGTCTCTCTCTCGTGCTCTCATTCTCTCGCTTGCTCTCTCATTCTCCCTCTCGCTCTCTCATTCTCTCTCTCGCTCTCTCATTCTCTCTCTCGCTCTCTCATTCTCCCTCTCACTCTCTCATTCTCTCTCTTGCTCTCTCATTCCCTCTCTTTCACTCTTTCATTCTCTCTCTCTCGCTCTCTCATTCTCTCTCTCACTCTCTCGCTCTCTCATTCTCTCTCTCGCTCTCTCATTCTATCTCTCGCTCTCTCATTCTCTCTTTCGCTCTCTCATTCTCTCTCTCGCTCTCTCATTCTCTCTCTCGCTCTCTCATTCTCTCCCTCTCGCGCTCTCATTCTCTTGCTTGCTCTCTCATTCTCCCTCTCGCTCTCTCATTCTCTCTTGTGCTCTCTCATTCTCTCTCTCGCTCTCTCATTCTCTCTCTCGCTCTTTCATTCTCCCTCTCGCTCTCTCATTCTCTCTCTCTCATTCTCCCTCTCGCTCTCTCATTCTCCCTCTCGCTCTCTCATTCTCTCTCTCGCTCTCTCATTCTCTCTCTCGCTCTCTAATTCTCCCTCTCGCTCTCTCATTCTCTCTCTCTCGCTCTCTCATTCTCTCTCTCGCTCTCTCATTCTCTCTCTCGCTCTCTCATTCTCTCTCTTGCTCTCTCGCTCTCTCATTCTCCCTCTCGCTCTCTCATTCTCTCTCTCATTCTCTCTCTCTCTCTCTCTCTCTCTCTCTCTCTCTCTCTCTCTCGCTCTCTCATTCTAACTCTCGTTCTCTCATTCTCCCTCTTGCTCTCTCATTCTCTCTCTCGCTCTCTCATTCTCTCTCTCTCTCTCTCTCTCTCTCTCTCTCTCTCTCTCTCTCTCTCATTCTCTCTCTCACTCTCTCATTCTCTCTCTCGCTCTCTCATTCTCTCTTTTGCTCTCTCATTCTCTCCCATTCTCTCTCTCGCTCTCTCATTCTCTCTCTCGCTCTCTCATTCTCTCTCTCACTCTCTCATTCTCTGTCTCGCTCTCTCATTCTCTCTCTTGCTCTCTCTCTCGCTCTCTCATTCTCTCTCTCTCTCGCTCTCTCATTCTCCCTCTCACTCTCTCATTCTCTCTTTTGCCCTCTCATTCTCTCTTTTGCCCTCTCATTCTCTCTCTCGCTCTCTCATTCTCTCTCTCTCGCTCTCTCATTCTCTCTCTTGCTCTCTCATTCTCTCTCTTGCTCTCTCATTCTCTCTCTCACTCTCCTTCTCTCTCTCACTCTCCCTCTCGCTCTCTCATTCTCTCTCTCTCGCTCTCTCATTCTCTCTCTCGCTCTCTCATTCTCCCTCTCGCTCTCTCATTCTCTCTCTCGCTCTCTCATTCTCCCTCTCGCTCTCTCATTCTCTCTCTCGCTCGCTCATTCTCCCTCTCTCGCTCTTTCATTCTCTCTCTCTCGCTCTCTCATTCTCTCTCTCGCTCTCTCATTCTCCCTCTCGCTCTCTCATTCTCTCTCTCTCGCGCTCTCATTCTCTTGCTTGCTCTCTCATTCTCCCTCTCGCTCTCTCATTCTCTCTCTCTCTCGCTCACACTCTCCCCCTGCTCTCTCATTCTCCCTCTCGCTCTCTCATTCTCTCTCTTGCTCTCTCATTCTCTCTCTCTCACTCTTTCATTCTCTCTCTCTCGCTCTCTCATTCTCTCTCTCGCTCTCTCGCTCTCTCATTCTCCCTCTCGCTCTCTCATTCTCCCTCTCGCTCTCTCATTCTCTCTCTCTCGCGCTCTCATTCTCTTGCTTGCTCTCTCATTCTCCCTCTCGCTCTCTCATTCTCTCTCTCTCTCGCTCACACTCTCCCCCTGCTCTCTCATTCTCCCTCTCGCTCTTTCATTCTCTCTCTTGCTCTCTCATTCTCTCTCTCTCACTCTTTCAATCTCTCTCTCTCGCTCTGTCATTCTCTCTCTCGCTCTCTCGCTCTCTCATTCTCTCTCTTGCTCTCTCATTCCCTCTCTTTCACTCTTTCATTCTCTCTCTCTCGCTCTCTCATTCTCTCTCTCGCTCTCTCGCTCTCTCATTCTCTCTCTCGCTCTCTCATTATATCTCTCGCTCTCTCATTCTCTCTTTCGCTCTCTCATTCTCTCTCTCGCTCTCTCATTCTCTCTTTCGCTCTCTCATTCTCTCTCTCGCTCTCTCGCTCTCTCATTCTCTCTTTTGCTCTCTCATTCTCTCTCTCGCTCTCTCATTCTCTCTCTCGCTCTCTCATTCTCTCTCTTGCTCTCTCATTCTCTCTCTCGCTCTCTCATTCTCTCTTGCTCTCTCATTCTCTCTCTCGCTCTCTCATTCTCTCTTGTGCTCTCTCATTCTCTCTCTCGCTCTCTCATTCTATCTCTCGCTCTCTCGCTCTCTCATTCTCCCTCTCGCTCTCTCATTCTCCCTCTCGCTCTCTCATTCTCTCTCTCTCGCGCTCTCTCATTCTCTCTCTTGCTCTCTCATTCTCTCTCTTGCTCTCTCATTCTCTCTCTCTCTCGCTCACACTCTCCCCCTGCTCTCTCATTCTCCCTCTCGCTCTTTCATTCTCTCTCTTGCTCTCTCATTCTCTCTCTCTCACTCTTTCATTCTCTCTCTCTCGCTCTCTCATTCTCTCTCTCGCTCTCTCGCTCTCTCATTCTCTCTCTTGCTCTCTCATTCCCTCTCTTTCACTCTTTCATTCTCTCTCTCTCGCTCTCTCATTCTCTCTCTCGCTCTCTCGCTCTCTCATTCTCTCTCTCGCTCTCTCATTCTATCTCTCGCTCTCTCATTCTCTCTCTCGCTCTCTCATTCTATCTCTCGCTCTCTCATTCTCTCTTTCGCTCTCTCATTCTGTCTCTCGCTCTCTCATTCTCTCTTTTGCTCTCTCATTCTCTCTCTCGCTCTCTCATTCTCTCTCTGGCTCTCTCATTCTCTCTCTTGCTCTCTCATTCTCTCTCTCGCTCTCTCATTCTCTCTTGCTCTCTCATTCTCTCTCTCGCTCTCTCATTCTCTCTTGTGCTCTCTCATTCTCTCTCTCGCTCTCTCATTCTCTCTCTCGCTCTCTCATTCTCCCTCTTGCTCTCTCATTCTCTCTCTCTCATTCTCCCTCTCGCTCTCTCATTCTCCCTCTCGCTCTCTCATTCTCTCTCTCGCTCTCTCATTCTCTCTCTCGCTCTCTCATTCTCCCTCTCGCTCTCTCATTCTCTCTCTCTCGCTCTCTCATTCTCTCTCTCGCTCTCTCATTCTCTCTCTCGCTCTCTCATTCTCTCTCTTGCTCTCTCATTCTCTCTCTCGCTCTCCTTCTCTCTCTCTCTCTCTCGCTCTCTCATTCTAACTCTCGTTCTCTCATTCTCCCTCTCGCTCTCTCATTCTCTCTCTCGCTCTCTCATTCTCTCTCTCTCGCTCTCTCATTCTCTCTCTCACTCTCTCATTCTCTCTCTCGCTCTCTCATTCTCTCTTTTGCTCTCTCATTCTCTCCCATTCTCTCTCTCGCTCTCTCATTCTCTCTCTCGCTCTCTCATTCTCTCTCTCACTCTCTCATTCTCTGTCTCGCTCTCTCATTCTCTCTCTTGCTCTCTCTCTCGCTCTCTCATTCTCTCTCTCTCTCGCTCTCTCATTCTCCCTCTCACTCTCTCATTCTCTCTTTTGCCCTCTCATTCTCTCTCTCGCTCTCTCATTCTCCCTCTCGCTCTCTCATTCTCTCTCTCTCGCTCTCTCATTCTCTCTCTCGCTCTCTCATTCTCTCTCTCGCTCTCTCATTCTCTCTCTTGCTCTCTCATTCTCTCTCTCGCTCTCCTTCTCTCTCTCTCTCTCTCTCTCTGAGCGGAAGTGCGAGTGAGTGAACGGAGCGACGGCGTTTGTTGCTTCGGTGTGAGTGAAAATTTTCATGCTTTCTCTTTCTTTTCTGTATCTATTTTCGTGATTGGTTTGTTGTTAGGTGGTCAATTTTTTGGGGTGTAGTTTGGTGGTGCGGTTGGCAGCCGGGCACTATGCCCGTTGTCAGTAGTAGTGCGGAGCTGGAGAAGCTGACACGCCGCCATGCGGTTAAGATATTGCCGAGTGTCGGCTGTTCAGTGGAGGAGGCCAGCTATGCTGTCGGAGAGGTTGTCGGGTTTGAAAGTGTGAAGTCTGCTTCGCGTATGAACAAAGCTGTTGTCATCTTCTTAGATGACGTGGCCAAAGTTGGAAAGGTTGTGGAAAATGGCGTCGTGATTCGCGACTCTTTCACCCCTGTTCTCCCGCTGGTGAACCTGGCAAAGAAGGTCACTATTTCAAACGCGCCTCCGTTCATTAAGAACGAAGTGTTGGCCACGGAGCTGTCGCGTTTCGGGCAGCTGGTGTCCCTATTAAATTGGTTCTGCTGGGGTCCAAGTCGCCAAAACTAAGACACGTTGTGTGTCACAGAAGACAGGCGTTCATGATCCTTAAGGACAACACAGGCGATTTAAACCTGACTTTCACGTTCAAAGTGGACGGTTTTAGTTATACCGTGTTTGCCACCTCTGAGACGATGAAATGCTTCGGTTGCGGTGCAGAAGGACATGTGGTTCGGTCTTGCCCTGAGGCCGGACAGCAGACCAGCTCGAACCCGCCTGAAGCGCCGCGGCCCGACGCGCCGCAGCCCGAAGCGCCGCGGCCCGGCGCGCCGCAGCCCGAAGCGCCGCGGCCCGGCGCGCCGCAGCCCGAAGCGCCGCAGCCCGACGCGCCGCAGCCCGAAGCCGAGTCTGACTCGCCCAGTGCACAGCAGTCCGCTGAGAAAGTAGAGGAGACCGAGGCAGACACGCAGGACAGGGAGCAGAGTGCGGAACAGGACCAAGCTACGAGTCGAAATGATGCCGATAATGCCCAGACCAGAGAGAAACCGGAAAAATGTAAGCTGGCAGAGGAAAGGAAATGTGATAAAGGTAAAGTGAACTGTGGTCAGAGTGTGGAAAGTGTGGTCAGTGAGGAACTGGTAGATGGCAACATGTTTACGGAGGAGACTGGTTTAACGGCTAAACGCAGTAAAAGGAAAATGTCTGACAAAGAGCAGGGTAGTGCCAAGGCCAAGAAAGTGTTGGATGATTCCTCTGATGAGGAAAGTGAGTGGACACCATCACAAGAGGATGAAACCATTTTTTATCCCCTCGAGACAATTAGGAAATTCTTAACTGACACTAAAGGGCAAAGGGCGGTTAAAACCGAACAGTTCTTCCCCGATTTGAGATCTTTCGTCAGGTCTGTGGCACGACTGAGGAAGGAAGAGGGGGCTTTCACTGACCAAGAGGTTTACCGGCTCAAGAAAATCACGACAAAAGTCAAGGCACAATTAATCAGTGATGATTAAGACAAAGTTTGTTATCCTCATATTGTTTCTATGTGCTTTTCTTGTTGCAGAGACAACTTCTTTCCCTTTCATGGCTGATTTGAAGATAGGGTCTTTAAATATAAATGGAGCCAGGAGCGATATGAAGAGAGCTTCTCTCTTCAAGTTGGTAGAATTGAAAGGGTTGGATGTGGTCTTTATTCAAGAAACTCACAGTGACGCTGTGAATGAAAGTGACTGGAAGAAGGAGTGGCCTGGGGAGGTCTTCCTAAGCCACAAATTAACTAACAGTGGCGGCGTTGGTGTGCTTTTCTCTAAGGGTTTCAGTCCCTCTTCTTCTGAGGTAGAAGAGATAGTGTGTGGTCACATTCTAAAAGTCACAGTACAATATGAGGGTGCGAAATTGATTTTTGTGAATGTTTATGCCCCAGTTTCGGGCGTTGAGAGAATGAGACTGCTGAACACCTTATGTGATGTAATTCACCATTGTACCGATTTCTTTTTGTTTCTGGGAGGTGATTTCAATTGCACGGAAAATGCCAAACTAGACAGGAACCATCTGGAGCCTCATCCCGCTTCATCTGCCAAACTTAAGCGGTTGATTGAAACCCATGGCCTACAGGATGTTTGGAGAGGTTTTTACAAGAGTGACAGGCAGTACACGTGGAGTCACTCCAAGGATAATTTGTTATCTCTGGCCAGACTTGATCGTTTTTATTGCTTCAAACATAATTTTGGGATCTTTAAATCAAGTCAAATAACTCCTGTTGGTTTTTCTGACCATTGTCTTGTTCAGTGCTCTTTTTTCATTCAGCATGTTAAAGTACGGAGTGCATATTGGCATTTTAACACTGGTCTTCTACATGATAGAACTTTCAGAGAGGCTGTTGAGTTTCTTTGGGCTTTGCATGGAAAAAGCAAGACCACTTTTTCTTCATTACAGCAATGGTGGGATGTAGGAAAGAGCAAGATAAGACAATTATGTCAGGAGTATACTCGCAATGTCACCAAGTACATTACCAGATCTCTTAAAGACCTGGAGATTGAAGTAGTAGAGTTACAGGGTTTAGTGGATTCTACAAGAAATCAAGGGCATATTGAAGCCCTTAAAGCTAAAAAGGCTGCCTTAGCCAACCTGTTGGGCACTACAGCACAGGGAGCTCTGGTCCGTTCACGTTTCATGAATGTGTCTCAAATGGATGCCCCATCACAGTTTTTTTTTGGTTTGGAGCGAAGGAATGGTCAGAGGAAGATCATTCATTCGTTACGCTCTGGCGATGGAACCACAATAACGGGAACCCCTGAGATCCGCAGATATGCCACCTCCTTCTACAACGACCTGTTTAAAAGTGAATTTGTGGAGGATGCAGAGTTGGCCAGTTCTTTTTATGCTGGGCTTCCTCAGGTGGACGGTGATACCAATGCGGTGTTAGATGCAGAACTGTCTCTGAATGAACTGTACACTGCTCTCATGAGCCTGGGCAATTGTAAAGCACCTGGCATTGATGGCCTGCCTGTTGAATTTTATAAGTCTTTCTGGTCTGTGGTCGGCAAAGATTTGCTGGAGGTGCTTCAGGACAGTTTGTGCAGAGGACAGCTACCGCTGAGCTGTAGAAGGGCAGTTATCACTTTGCTGCCGAAAAAGGGGGATCTACAAGACCTGAAGAACTGGAGACCTGTATCTCTGCTGTGTGGGGACTATAAAATCCTCTCTAAAGTTTTAGCCTCTAGACTTAGAGAGGTGATGAGTAGGGCCATTCATGTTGACCAGACTTACTGTGTGCCCGGCAGGTTAATAAGTGACAATATCACACTAATTGGGCACATTTTGGAACTCTCTGGGTCATTGGGTGTAGATACTGGTCTCATTTCCATAGACCAGGAAAAGGCTTTTGACCGGGTTGAACACAAGTACCTGTGGCGGACGCTAAATGCCTTTGGGTTCAGCCCAGGTTTCATAGCCAAGATCCAGGTACTGTACCGTGACATTGTGAGTATACTAAAAATTAATGGTGGTTTGGCTGCACCTTTCATTGTACAGAGGGGAGTACGTCAAGGTTGCGCACTCTCTGGAATGCTGTACTCCCTTTCCATTGAGCCTTTCCTTCACAAACTCAGGGAAAAACTCTCAGGTGTTTTTTTCCCAGGTTGTACCACAGCTGTGAAGGTCTCAGCATATGCAGATGACGTTATGATAATGATCAACAAACAGAGTGATATTGATACCTTGGAGGGGACTGTATGTCTTTTCAATAGTTTGTCATCTGCTAAGGTAAACTGGGAAAAAAGTGAAGCCGTGATGTTTGGGAAAAGGCCACTTGACAATTTAGTTCTACCGGGAGGGCTGATTTGGAAAAAAGGAGGGATAAAGTACTTGGGAGTTTATTTGGGTGAAGAATCTGTGTTAGAAAAGAACTGGGATAACATTTTAGAAAAAATAGAAGGCCGGCTTAAAAGGTGGAAGTGGCTCCTGCCAAGCATGTCTTACAGAGGGAGGACGCTTGTAATCAACAATCTAGTATCCTCCTCATTATGGCACAGATTAGTTTGTGTTGACCCCCCTTCAAATTTACTTGCAAGAATTCAAGCTGTTTTAGTTGATTTTTTTTGGGATAATTTACATTGGATTCCCCAGGCTGTCCTTTTTCTCCCAAAGGAGGAAGGAGGACAAGGACTTGCACATTTGGCCAGTAGAGGCGCTGCGTTCCGCCTTCAATTCCTCCAGAGACTGCTTTATGGCCCGAAAGACTTGGTGTGGAGACCACTGGCACACATAGTGTTGCAGAAGTTTGGTGGTTTGGGACTGCATGACTCACTGTTCCTCATGGATTTGAAGACTGTGAAGTTCCAAACCCTGCCACCTTTCTACCGCGGTGTCTTCACAGTGTGGAAGATGGTGGTGAAAGAGAGGACAAAGCAATGCGACTCCCTGTACTGGTTGTTGAGGGAGCCTGTGGCGCATGGAGGACGTCTGAACACACCCTGCTGGGCAGGATCGGCAGTCACAGAAGTGTTTTGCAGAGCAGGTTTTCTAACCCTTGAATCGGTGGTGCGCACTGCTGGACCTGACTTGTGCAATGCAGCTGCTCTTGCGGCTGGTCTGGGAGTGCGTTCTGTGAGGATCATCAACAGGCTGCTTGACCACTGGAGACGCTGTCTGACGAGACATGAATCCGTCCTGTTAAATGAATACAGCAATGGTTTGATCGTGCCTAATGTCGATGATCCTTTTCCTTGTTTAAGTATTCGTCCCAGCTTTGATGACTGTTCAGGTTTTTTTTTTACTGAGAAGAGAAGTACTTTTCTAAATTTAGAAGAAGCAAAAGGCAAATTACTGTATGGAACGATGGTTAAATGTCTAAACAAGGGCAAACTACACGACCGAGTCGACACACCTTGGCGACGTCATCTGGGCTTGGGAGTCGATGTCAGACCTGCTTGGAGGGGTTTATACAAACCGCCATTAACGAAGAAGGTTGCTGACTTGCAGTGGAGGATTGTGCATGGGATAGTAGCAGTTAATGCTTTTCTCTCTGTTATTGGTCAGGGTGTGAGTGATAAATGTATTTTTTGCCCTTACAAAGAAACTGTTTTCCACTGTTACCTGGAGTGCGTGCGCCTGGTACCACTGTTCATGCTGTTGGAGAGTTTATTCAGAAAGGTAGGGGAGGTTTTCTCCAAGCACACTTTCATTCTGGGGTTTGTGTATAAACGTACTGTGAACGACAAATGTCAACTGATGAATTTCATCCTGGGACAAGCGAAACTGGCCATATATATAAGCAGAAAAAGAAAGATAGAAGACTCAGTAGACACTGAGGTAAAGCTGCTGTTTACTAGAATGGTAAAAGCCAGGATGATTCTTGATTTCAATTATTACAAAGAAATGAAAGATACCCAGCAATTCAGTGCTATCTGGGCTTACAGGGAAGTGTTGTGCTCAGTAAAAGATGACCAACTTGTTTTTTCTGGAGAACTGATGTGATTTACCTTTTATTTTCTATGCAATTTATTTATTGGCTTGTGGTTTGAATATGATTGTATTTTTCTAAAATAAAAGTCACTTTTTAAAAATCAAAAAAAATCTCTCTCTCTCTCTCTCTCTCTCTCTCTCTCTCTCTCTCTCTCTCTCTCTCTCTCTCTCTCTCTCTCTCTCGCTCTCTCATTCTAACTCTCGTTCTCTCATTCTCCCTCTCGCTCTCTCATTCTCTCTCTCGCTCTCTCATTCTCTCTCTCTCGCTCTCTCATTCTCTCTCTCACTCTCTCATTCTCTCTCTCGCTCTCTCATTCTCTCTTTTGCTCTCTCATTCTCTCCCATTCTCTCTCTCGCTCTCTCATTCTCTCTCTCGCTCTCTCATTCTCTCTCTCACTCTCTCATTCTCTGTCTCGCTCTCTCATTCTCTCTCTTGCTCTCTCTCTCGCTCTCTCATTCTCTCTCTCTCTCTCGCTCTCTCATTCTCCCTCTCACTCTCTCATTCTCTCTTTTGCCCTCTCATTCTCTCTCTCGCTCTCTCATTCTCTCTCTCTCGCTCTCTCATTCTCTCTCTTGCTCTCTCATTCTCTCTCTTGCTCTCTCATTCTCTCTCTCACTCTCCTTCTCTCTCTCACTCTCCCTCTCGCTCTCTCATTCTCTCTCTCTCGCTCTCTCATTCTCTCTCTTGCTCTCTCATTCCCTCTCTTTCACTCTTTCATTCTCTCTCTCTCGCTCTCACATTCTCTCTCTCGCTCTCTCGCTCTCTCATTCTCTCTCTCGCTCTCTCATTCTATCTCTCGCTCTCTCATTCTCTCTTTTGCTCTCTCATTCTCTCTCTCGCTCTCTCATTCTCTCTTTTGCTCTCTCATTCTCTCTCTCGCTCTCTCATTCTCTCTCTCGCTCTCTCATTCTCTCTCTTGCTCTCTCATTCTCTCTCTCGCTCTCTCATTCTCTCTCTCGCTCTCTCATTCTCTCTCTCGCTCTCTCATTCTCTCTTGTGCTCTCTCATTCTCTCTCTCGCTCTCTCATTCTCTCTCTCGCTCTCTCATTCTCCCTCTCGCTCTCTCATTCTCTCTCTCTCATTCTCCCTCTCGCTCTCTCATTCTCCCTCTCGCTCTCTCATTCTCTCTCTCGCTCTCTCATTCTCTCTCTCGCTCTCTCATTCTCCCTCTCGCTCTCTCATTCTCTCTCTCTCGCTCTCTCATTCTCTCTCTCGCTCTCTCATTCTCTCTCTTGCTCTCTCATTCTCTCTCTCGCTCTCCTTCTCTCTCTCTCTCTCTCTCTCTCTCTCTCGCTCTCTCATTCTAACTCTCGTTCTCTCATTCTCCCTCTCGCTCTCTCATTCTCTCTCTCGCTCTCTCATTCTCTCTCTCTCGCTCTCTCATTCTCTCTCTCACTCTCTCATTCTCTCTCTCGCTCTCTCATTCTCTCTTTTGCTCTCTCATTCTCTCCCATTCTCTCTCTCGCTCGCTCATTCTCTCTCTCGCTCTCTCATTCTCTCTCTCACTCTCTCATTCTCTGTCTCGCTCTCTCATTCTCTCTCTTGCTCTCTCTCTCGCTCTCTCATTCTCTCTCTCTCTCGCTCTCTCATTCTCCCTCTCACTCTCTCATTCTCTCTTTTGCCCTCTCATTCTCTCTCTCGCTCTCTCATTCTCTCTCTCTCGCTCTCTCATTCTCTCTCTTGCTCTCTCATTCTCTCTCTCACTCTCCTTCTCTCTCTCACTCTCCCTCTCGCTCTCTCATTCTCTCTCTCTCGCTCTCTCATTCTCTCTCTCGCTCTCTCATTCTCCCTCTCGCTCTCTCATTCTCTCTCTCGCTCTCTCATTCTCCCTCTCGCTCTCTCATTCTCTCTCTCGCTCTCTCATTCTCCCTCTCTCGCTCTCTCATTCTCTCTCTCTCGCTCTCTCATTCTCTCTCTCGCTCTCTCATTCTCCCTCTCGCTCTCTCATTGTCTCTCTCTCGTGCTCTCATTCTCTCGCTTGCTCTCTCATTCTCCCTCTCGCTCTCTCATTCTCTCTCTCGCTCTCTCATTCTCTCTCTCGCTCTCTCATTCTCCCTCTCACTCTCTCATTCTCTCTCTTGCTCTCTCATTCCCTCTCTTTCACTCTTTCATTCTCTCTCTCTCGCTCTCTCATTCTCTCTCTCACTCTCTCGCTCTCTCATTCTCTCTCTCGCTCTCTCATTCTATCTCTCGCTCTCTCATTCTCTCTTTCGCTCTCTCATTCTCTCTTTCGCTCTCTCATTCTCTCTTTTGCTCTCTCATTCTCTCTCTCGCTCTCTCGCTCTCTCATTCTCCCTCTCGCTCTCTCATTCTCCCTCTCGCTCTCTCATTCTCTCTCTCTCGCGCTCTCATTCTCTTGCTTGCTCTCTCATTCTCCCTCTCGCTCTCTCATTCTCTCTCTCTCTCGCTCACACTCTCCCCCTGCTCTCTCATTCTCCCTCTCGCTCTTTCATTCTCTCTCTTGCTCTCTCATTCTCTCTCTCTCACTCTTTCATTCTCTCTCTCTCGCTCTTTCATTCTCTCTCTCGCTCTCTCACTCTCTCATTCTCTCTCTTGCTCTCTCATTCCCTCTCTTTCACTCTTTCATTCTCTCTCTCTCGCTCTCTCATTCTATCTCTCGCTCTCTCATTCTCTCTCTCTCATTCTCCCTCTCGCTCTCTCATTCTCCCTCTCGCTCTCTCATTCTCTCTCTCGCTCTCTCATTCTCTCTCTCGCTCTCTCATTCTCCCTCTCGCTCTCTCATTCTCTCTCTCTCGCTCTCTCATTCTCTCTCTCGCTCTCTCATTCTCTCTCTTGCTCTCTCATTCTCTCTCTCGCTCTCCTTCTCTCTCTCTCTCTCTCTCTCTCGCTCTCTCATTCTAACTCTCGTTCTCTCATTCTCCCTCTCGCTCTCTCATTCTCTCTCTCGCTCTCTCATTCTCTCTCTCTCGCTCTCTCATTCTCTCTCTCACTCTCTCATTCTCTCTCTCGCTCTCTCATTCTCTCTTTTGCTCTCTCATTCTCTCCCATTCTCTCTCTCGCTCGCTCATTCTCTCTCTCGCTCTCTCATTCTCTCTCTCACTCTCTCATTCTCTGTCTCGCTCTCTCATTCTCTCTCTTGCTCTCTCTCTCGCTCTCTCATTCTCTCTCTCTCTCGCTCTCTCATTCTCCCTCTCACTCTCTCATTCTCTCTTTTGCCCTCTCATTCTCTCTCTCGCTCTCTCATTCTCTCTCTCTCGCTCTCTCATTCTCTCTCTTGCTCTCTCATTCTCTCTCTCACTCTCCTTCTCTCTCTCACTCTCCCTCTCGCTCTCTCATTCTCTCTCTCTCGCTCTCTCATTCTCTCTCTCGCTCTCTCATTCTCCCTCTCGCTCTCTCATTCTCTCTCTCGCTCTCTCATTCTCCCTCTCGCTCTCTCATTCTCTCTCTCGCTCTCTCATTCTCCCTCTCTCGCTCTCTCATTCTCTCTCTCTCACTCTCTCATTCTCTCTCTTGCTCTCTCATTCCCTCTCTTTCACTCTTTCATTCTCTCTCTCTCGCTCTCTCATTCTCTCTCTCGCTCTCTCGCTCTCTCATTCTCTCTCTCGCTCTCTCATTCTATCTCTCGCTCTCTCATTCTCTCTTTCGCTCTCTCATTCTCTCTCTCGCTCTCTCATTCTCTCTCTCGCTCTCTCATTCTCTCTTTTGCTCTCTCATTCTCTCTCTCGCTCTCTCATTCTCTCTCTCGCTCTTTCATTCTCTCTCTCGCTCTCTCATTCTCTCTTGCTCTCTCATTCTCCCTCTCGCTCTTTCATTCTCTCTCTTGCTCTCTCATTCTATCTCTCGCTCTCTCATTCTCTCTTTCGCTCTCTCATTCTCTCTCTCGCTCTCTCGCTCTCTCATTCTCTCTCTTGCTCTCTCATTCCCTCTCTTTCACTCTTTCATTCTCTCTCTCTCGCTCTCTCATTCTCTCTCTCGCTCTCTCGCTCTCTCATTCTCTCTCTCGCTCTCTCATTCTATCTCTCGCTCTCTCATTCTCTCTCTCGCTCTCTCATTCTATCTCTCGCTCTCTCATTCTCTCTTTCGCTCTCTCATTCTCTCTCTCGCTCTCTCATTCTCTCTTTTGCTCTCTCATTCTCTCTCTCGCTCTCTCATTCTCTCTCTCGCTCTCTCATTCTCTCTCTTGCTCTCTCATTCTCTCTCTCGCTCTCTCATTCTCTCTTGCTCTCTCATTCTCTCTCTCGCTCTCTCATTCTCTCTTGTGCTCTCTCATTCTCTCTCTCGCTCTCTCATTCTCTCTCTCGCTCTCTCATTCTCCCTCTTGCTCTCTCATTCTCTCTCTCTCATTCTCCCTCTCGCTCTCTCATTCTCCCTCTCGCTCTCTCATTCTCTCTCTCGCTCTCTCATTCTCTCTCTCGCTCTCTCATTCTCCCTCTCGCTCTCTCATTCTCTCTCTCTCGCTCTCTCATTCTCTCTCTCGCTCTCTCATTCTCTCTCTCGCTCTCTCATTCTCTCTCTTGCTCTCCCATTCTCTCTCTCGCTCTCCTTCTCTCTCTCTCTCTCTCGCTCTCTCATTCTAACTCTCGTTCTCTCATTCTCCCTCTCGCTCTCTCATTCTCTCTCTCGCTCTCTCATTCTCTCTCTCTCGCTCTCTCATTCTCTCTCTCTCGCTCTCTCATTCTCTCTCTCGCTCTCTCATTCTCTCTTTTGCTCTCTCATTCTCTCCCATTCTCTCTCTCGCTCTCTCATTCTCTCTCTCGCTCTCTCATTCTCTCTCTCACTCTCTCATTCTCTGTCTCGCTCTCTCATTCTCTCTCTTGCTCTCTCTCTCGCTCTCTCATTCTCTCTCTCTCTCGCTCTCTCATTCTCCCTCTCACTCTCTCATTCTCTCTTTTGCCCTCTCATTCTCTCTCTCGCTCTCTCATTCTCCCTCTCGCTCTCTCATTCTCTCTCTCTCGCTCTCTCATTCTCTCTCTCGCTCTCTCATTCTCTCTCTCGCTCTCTCATTCTCTCTCTTGCTCTCTCATTCTCTCTCTCGCTCTCCTTCTCTCTCTCTCTCTCTCTCTCTCTCTCTCTCTCTCTCGCTCTCTCATTCTAACTCTCGTTCTCTCATTCTCCCTCTCGCTCTCTCATTCTCTCTCTCGCTCTCTCATTCTCTCTCTCTTGCTCTCTCATTCTCTCTCTCACTCTCTCATTCTCTCTCTCGCTCTCTCATTCTCCCTTTTGCTCTCTCATTCTCTCCCATTCTCTCTCTCGCTCTCTCATTCTCTCTCTCGCTCTCTCATTCTCTCTCTCACTCTCTCATTCTCTGTCTCGCTCTCTCATTCTCTCTCTTGCTCTCTCTCTCGCTCTCTCATTCTCTCTCTCTCTCTCGCTCTCTCATTCTCCCTCTCACTCTCTCATTCTCTCTTTTGCCCTCTCATCCTCTCTCTCGCTCTCTCATTCTCTCTCTCTCGCTCTCTCATTCTCTCTCTTGCTCTCTCATTCTCTCTCTTGCTCTCTCATTCTCTCTCTCACTCTCCTCTCTCTCACTCTCCCTCTCGCTCTCTCATTCTCTCTCTCTCGCTCTCTCATTCTCTCTCTTGCTCTCTCATTCCCTCTCTTTCACTCTTTCATTCTCTCTCTCTCGCTCTCACATTCTCTCTCTCGCTCTCTCGCTCTCTCATTCTCTCTCTCGCTCTCTCATTCTATCTCTCGCTCTCTCATTCTCTCTTTCGCTCTCTCATTCTCTCTCTCGCTCTCTCATTCTCTCTTTTGCTCTCTCATTCTCTCTCTCGCTCTCTCATTCTCTCTCTCGCTCTCTCATTCTCTCTCTTGCTCTCTCATTCTCTCTCTCGCTCTCTCATTCTCTCTTGCTCTCTCATTCTCTCTCTCGCTCTCTCATTCTCTCTTGTGCTCTCTCATTCTCTCTCTCGCTCTCTCATTCTCTCTCTCGCTCTCTCATTCTCCCTCTCGCTCTCTCATTCTCTCTCTCTCATTCTCCCTCTCGCTCTCTCATTCTCCCTCTCGCTCTCTCATTCTCTCTCTCGCTCTCTCATTCTCTCTCTCGCTCTCTCATTCTCCCTCTCGCTCTCTCATTCTCTCTCTCTCGCTCTCTCCTTCTCTCTCTCGCTCTCTCATTCTCTCTCTTGCTCTCTCATTCTCTCTCTCGCTCTCCTTCTCTCTCTCTCTCTCTCTCTCGCTCTCTCATTCTAACTCTCGTTCTCTCATTCTCCCTCTCGCTCTCTCATTCTCTCTCTCGCTCTCTCATTCTCTCTCTCTCGCTCTCTCATTCTCTCTCTCACTCTCTCATTCTCTCTCTCGCTCTCTCATTCTCTCTTTTGCTCTCTCATTCTCTGCCATTCTCTCTCTCGCTCTCTCATTCTCTCTCTCGCTCTCTCATTCTCTCTCTCACTCTCTCATTCTCTGTCTCACTCTCTCATTCTCTCTCTTGCTCTCTCTCTCGCTCTCTCATTCTCTCTCTCTCTCGCTCTCTCATTCTCCCTCTCACTCTCTCGTTCTCTCTTTTGCCCTCTCATTCTCTCTCTCGCTCTCTCATTCTCTCTCTCTCGCTCTCTCATTCTCTCTCTTGCTCTCTCATTCTCTCTCTCACTCTCCTTCTCTCTCTCACTCTCCCTCTCGCTCTCTCATTCTCTCTCTCTCGCTCTCTCATTCTCTCTCTCGCTCTCTCATTCTCCCTCTCGCTCTCTCATTCTCTCTCTCGCTCTCTCATTCTCCCTCTCGCTCTCTCATTCTCTCTCTCGCTCTCTCATTCTCCCTCTCTCGCTCTCTCATTCTCTCTCTCTCGCTCTCTCATTCTCTCTCTCGCTCTCTCATTCTCCCTCTCGCTCTCTCATTGTCTCTCTCTCGTGCTCTCATTCTCTCGCTTGCTCTCTCATTCTCCCTCTCGCTCTCTCATTCTCTCTCTCGCTCTCTCATTCTCTCTCTCGCTCTCTCATTCTCCCTCTCACTCTCTCATTCTCTCTCTTGCTGTCTCATTCCCTCTCTTTCACTCTTTCATTCTCTCTCTCTCGCTCTCTCATTCTCTCTCTCGCTCTCTCATTCTATCTCTCGCTCTCTCATTCTCTCTTTCGCTCTCTCATTCTCTCTCTCGCTCTCTCATTCTCTCTTTTGCTCTCTCATTCTCTCTCTCGCTCTCTCATTCTCTCTCTCGCTCTCTCATTCTCCCTCTCGCTCTCTCATTCTCTCCCTCTCGCGCTCTCATTCTCTTGCTTGCTCTCTCATTCTCCCTCTCGCTCTCTCATTCTCTCTTGTGCTCTCTCATTCTCTCTCTCGCTCTCTCATTCTCTCTCTCGCTCTCTCATTCTCCCTCTCGCTCTCTCATTCTCTCTCTCTCATTCTCCCTCTCGCTCTCTCATTCTCCCTCTCGCTCTCTCATTCTCTCTCTCGCTCTCTCATTCTCTCTCTCGCTCTCTCATTCTCTCTCTCTCGCTCTCTCATTCTCTCTCTCGCTCTCTCATTCTCTCTCACGCTCTCTCATTCTCTCTCTTGCTCTCTCATTCTCTCTCTCGCTCTACCTCTCTCTCTCTCTCTCTCTCTCTCTCTCTCGCTCTCTCATTCTAACTCTCGTTCTCTCATTCTCCCTCTTGCTCTCTCATTCTCTCTCTCGCTCTCTCATTCTCTCTCTCTCTCATTCTCTCTCTCACTCTCTCATTCTCTCTCTCGCTCTCTCATTCTCTCTTTTGCTCTCTCATTGTCTCCCATTCTCTCTCTCGCTCTCTCATTCTCTCTCTCGCTCTCTCATTCTCTCTCTCACTCTCTCATTCTCTCTCTCGCTCTCTCATTCTCTCTCTCTCTCATTCTCTCTCTCACTCTCTCATTCTCTCTCTCGCTCTCTCATTCTCTCTTTTGCTCTCTCATTGTCTCCCATTCTCTCTCTCGCTCTCTCATTCTCTCTCTCGCTCTCTCATTCTCTCTCTCACTCTCTCATTCTCTGTCTCGCTCTCTCATTCTCTCTCTTGCTCTCTCTCTCGCTCTCTCATTCTCTCTCTCTCTCGCTCTCTCATTCTCCCTCTCACTCTCTCATTCTCTCTTTTGCCCTCTCATTCTCTCTTTTGCCCTCTCATTCTCTCTCTCGCTCTCTCATTCTCTCTCTCTCGCTCTCTCATTCTCTCTCTTGCTCTCTCATTCTCTCTCTTGCTCTCTCATTCTCTCTCTCACTCTCCTTCTCTCTCTCACTCTCCCTCTCGCTCTCTCATTCTCTCTCTCTCGCTCTCTCATTCTCTCTCTCGCTCTCTCATTCTCCCTCTCGCTCTCTCATTCTCTCTCTCGCTCTCTCATTCTCCCTCTCGCTCTCTCATTCTCTCTCTCGCTCTCTCATTCTCCCTCTCTCACTCTTTCATTCTCTCTCTCTCGCTCTCTCATTCTCTCTCTCGCTCTCTCGCTCTCTCATTCTCTCTCTTGCTCTCTCATTCCCTCTCTTTCACTCTTTCATTCTCTCTCTCTCGCTCTCTCATTCTCTCTCTCGCTCTCTCGCTCTCTCATTCTCTCTCTCGCTCTCTCATTCTATCTCTCGCTCTCTCATTCTCTCTTTCGCTCTCTCATTCTCTCTCTCGCTCTCTCATTCTCTCTTTTGCTCTCTCATTCTCTCTCTCGCTCTCTCATTCTCTCTTGTGCTCTCTCATTCTCTCTCTCGCTCTCTCATTCTCTCTCTCGCTCTCTCATTCTCCCTCTCGCTCTCTCATTCTCTCTCTCTCATTCTCCCTCTCGCTCTCTCATTCTCTCTCTCGCTCTCTCATTCTCTCTCTCGCTCTCTCATTCTCCCTCTCGCTCTCTCATTCTCTCTCTCTCGCTCTCTCATTCTCTCTCTCGCTCTCTCATTCTCTCTCTCGCTCTCTCATTTGTTCTCTTGCTCTCTCATTCTCTCTCTCGCTCTCCTTCTCTCTCTCTCTCTCTCTCTCTCTCTCTCTCTCTCTCTCTCTCTCTCTCTCACTCGCTCTCTCATTCTCTCTCTCTCGCGCTCTCATTCTCTTGCTTGCTCTCTCATTCTCCCTCTCGCTCTCTCATTCTCTCTCTCTCTCGCTCACACTCTCCCCCTGTTCTCTCATTCTCCCTCTCGCTCTTTCATTCTCTCTCTTGCTCTCTCATTCTCTCTCTCTCACTCTTTCATTCTCTCTCTCTCGCTCTCTCATTCTCTCTCTCGCTCTCTCGCTCTCTCATTCTCTCTCTTGCTCTCTCATTCCCTCTCTTTCACTCTTTCATTCTCTCTCTCTCGCTCTCTCATTCTCTCTCTCGCTCTCTCGCTCTCTCATTCTCTCTCTCGCTCTCTCATTCTATCTCTCGCTCTCTCATTCTCTCTTTCGCTCTCTCATTCTCTCTCTCGCTCTCTCATTCTCTCTCTCTCGCTCTCTCATTCTCTCTCTTGCTCTCTCATTCTCTCTCTTGCTCTCTCATTCTCTCTCTCACTCTCCTTCTCTCTCTCACTCTCCCTCTCGCTCTCTCATTCTCTCTCTCTCGCTCTCTCATTCTCTCTCTCGCTCTCTCATTCTCCCTCTCGCTCTCTCATTCTCTCTCTCGCTCTCTCATTCTCCCTCTCGCTCTCTCATTCTCTCTCTCGCTCTCTCATTCTCCCTCTCTCGCTCTCTCATTCTCTCTCTCTCGCTCTCTCATTCTCTCTCTCGCTCTCTCATTCTCCCTCTCGCTCTCTCATTCTCTCTCTCTCGCGCTCTCATTCTCTTGCTTGCTCTCTCATTCTCCCTCTCGCTCTCTCATTCTCTCTCTCTCTCGCTCACACTCTCCCCCTGCTCTCTCATTCTCCCTCTCGCTCTCTCATTCTCTCTCTTGCTCTCTCATTCTCTCTCTCTCACTCTTTCATTCTCTCTCTCTCGCTCTCTCATTCTCTCTCTCGCTCTCTCGCTCTCTCATTCTCCCTCTCGCTCTCTCATTCTCCCTCTCGCTCTCTCATTCTCTCTCTCGCGCGCTCTCATTCTCTTGCTTGCTCTCTCATTCTCCCTCTCGCTCTCTCATTCTCTCTCTCTCTCGCTCACACTCTCCCCCTGCTCTCTCATTCTCCCTCTCGCTCTTTCATTCTCTCTCTTGCTCTCTCATTCTCTCTCTCTCACTCTTTCATTCTCTCTCTCTCGCTCTCTCATTCTCTCTCTCGCTCTCTCGCTCTCTCATTCTCTCTCTTGCTCTCTCATTCCCTCTCTTTCACTCTTTCATTCTCTCTCTCTCGCTCTCTCATTCTCTCTCTCGCTCTCTCGCTCTCTCATTCTCTCTCTCGCTCTCTCATTCTATCTCTCGCTCTCTCATTCTCTCTTTCGCTCTCTCATTCTCTCTCTCGCTCTCTCATTCTCTCTTTTGCTCTCTCATTCTCTCTCTCGCTCTCTCATTCTCTCTTGTGCTCTCTCATTCTCTCTCTCGCTCTCTCATTCTCTCTCTCGCTCTCTCATTCTCCCTCTCGCTCTCTCATTCTCTCTCTCTCATTCTCCCTCTCGCTCTCTCATTCTCTCTCTCGCTCTCTCATTCTCTCTCTCGCTCTCTCATTCTCCCTCTCGCTCTCTCATTCTCTCTCTCTCGCTCTCTCATTCTCTCTCTCGCTCTCTCATTCTCTCTCTCGCTCTCTCATTTGTTCTCTTGCTCTCTCATTCTCTCTCTCGCTCTCCTTCTCTCTCTCTCTCTCTCTCTCTCTCTCTCTCTCTCTCACTCGCTCTCTCATTCTCTCTCTCTCGCGCTCTCATTCTCTTGCTTGCTCTCTCATTCTCCCTCTCGCTCTCTCATTCTCTCTCTCTCTCGCTCACACTCTCCCCCTGTTCTCTCATTCTCCCTCTCGCTCTTTCATTCTCTCTCTTGCTCTCTCATTCTCTCTCTCTCACTCTTTCATTCTCTCTCTCTCGCTCTCTCATTCTCTCTCTCGCTCTCTCGCTCTCTCATTCTCTCTCTTGCTCTCTCATTCCCTCTCTTTCACTCTTTCATTCTCTCTCTCTCGCTCTCTCATTCTCTCTCTCGCTCTCTCGCTCTCTCATTCTCTCTCTCGCTCTCTCATTCTATCTCTCGCTCTCTCATTCTCTCTTTCGCTCTCTCATTCTCTCTCTCGCTCTCTCATTCTCTCTTTCGCTCTCTCATTCTCTCTCTCGCTCTCTCATTCTCTCTTTTGCTCTCTCATTCTCTCTCTCGCTCTCTCATTCTCTCTCTCGCTCTCTCATTCTCTCTCTTGCTCTCTCATTCTCTCTCTCGCTCTCTCATTCTCTCTTGCTCTCTCATTCTCTCTCTCGCTCTCTCATTCTCTCTTGTGCTCTCTCATTCTCTCTCTCGCTCTCTCATTCTATCTCTCGCTCTCTCGCTCTCTCATTCTCCCTCTCGCTCTCTCATTCTCCCTCTCGCTCTCTCATTCTCTCTCTCTCGCGCTCTCATTCTCTTGCTTGCTCTCTCATTCTTCCTCTCGCTCTCTCATTCTCTCTCTCTCGCTCACACTCTCCCCCTGCTCTCTCATTCTCCCTCTCGCTCTTTCATCCTCTCTCTTGCTCTCTCATTCTCTCTCTCTCACTCTTTCATTCTCTCTCTCTCGCTCTCTCATTCTCTCTCTCGCTCTCTCGCTCTCTCATTCTCTCCCTTGCTCTCTCATTCCCTCTCTTTCACTCTTTCATTCTCTCTCTCTCGCTCTCTCATTCTCTCTCTCGCTCTCTCGCTCTCTCATTCTCTCTCTCGCTCTCTCATTCTATCTCTCGCTCTCTCATTCTCTCTCTCGCTCTCTCATTCTATCTCTCGCTCTCTCATTCTCTCTCTCGCTCTCTCATTCTATCTCTCGCTCTCTCATTCTCTCTTTCGCTCTCTCATTCTCTCTCTCGCTCTCTCATTCTCTCTTTTGCTCTCTCATTCTCTCTCTCGCTCTCTCATTCTCTCTCTCGCTCTCTCATTCTCTCTCTTGCTCTCTCATTCTCTCTCTCGCTCTCTCATTCTCTCTTGCTCTCTCATTCTCTCTCTCGCTCTCTCATTCTCTCTTGTGCTCTCTCATTCTCTCTCTCGCTCTCTCATTCTCTCTCTCGCTCTCTCATTCTCTCTCTCGCTCTCTCATTCTCTCTCTCGCTCTCTCATTCTCCCTCTCGCTCTCTCATTCTCTCTCTCTCGCTCTCTCATTCTCTCTCTCGCTCTCTCATTCTCTCTCTCGCTCTCTCATTCTCTCTCTTGCTCTCTCATTCTCTCTCTCGCTCTCCTTCTCTCTCTCTCTCTCTCTCTCTCTCGCTCTCTCATTCTAACTCTCGTTCTCTCATTCTCCCTCTCGCTCTCTCATTCTCTCTCTCGCTCCCTCATTGTCTCTCTCTCGCTCTCTCATTCTCTCTCTCACTCTCTCATTCTCTCTCTCGCTCTCTCATTCTCTCTTTTGCTCTCTCATTCTCTCCCATTCTCTCTCTCGCTCTCTCATTCTCTCTCTCGCTCTCTCATTCTCTCTCTCACTCTCTCATTCTCTGTCTCGCTCTCTCATTCTCTCTCTTGCTCTCTCTCTCGCTCTCTCATTCTCTCTCTCTCTCGCTCTCTCATTCTCCCTCTCACTCTCTCATTCTCTCTTTTGCCCTCTCATTCTCTCTCTCGCTCTCTCATTCTCCCTCTCGCTCTCTCATTCTCTCTCTCTCGCTCTCTCATTCTCTCTCTCGCTCTCTCATTCTCTCTCTCGCTCTCTCATTCTCTCTCTTGCTCTCTCATTCTCTCTCTCGCTCTCCTTCTCTCTCTCTCTCTCTCTCTCTCTCTCTCTCTCTCTCTCTCTCGCTCTCTCATTCTAACTCTCGTTCTCTCATTCTCCCTCTCGCTCTCTCATTCTCTCTCTCGCTCTCTCATTCTCTCTCTCTCGCTCTCTCATTCTCTCTCTCACTCTCTCATTCTCTCTCTCGCTCTCTCATTCTCTCTTTTGCTCTCTCATTCTCTCCCATTCTCTCTCTCGCTCTCTCATTCTCTCTCTCGCTCTCTCATTCTCTCTCTCACTCTCTCATTCTCTGTCTCGCTCTCTCATTCTCTCTCTTGCTCTCTCTCTCGCTCTCTCATTCTCTCTCTCTCTCTCGCTCTCTCATTCTCCCTCTCACTCTCTCATTCTCTCTTTTGCCCTCTCATTCTCTCTCTCGCTCTCTCATTCTCTCTCTCTCGCTCTCTCATTCTCTCTCTTGCTCTCTCATTCTCTCTCTTGCTCTCTCATTCTCTCTCTCACTCTCCTTCTCTCTCTCACTCTCCCTCTCGCTCTCTCATTCTCTCTCTCTCGCTCTCTCATTCTCTCTCTTGCTCTCTCATTCCCTCTCTTTCACTCTTTCATTCTCTCTCTCTCGCTCTCACATTCTCTCTCTCGCTCTCTCGCTCTCTCATTCTCTCTCTCGCTCTCTCATTCTCTCTCTTGCTCTCTCATTCTCTCTCTCGCTCTCTCATTCTCCCTCTCGCTCTCTCATTCTCTCTCTCTCATTCTCCCTCTCGCTCTCTCATTCTCCCTCTCGCTCTCTCATTCTCTCTCTCGCTCTCTCATTCTCTCTCTTGCTCTCTCATTCTCCCTCTCGCTCTCTCATTCTCTCTCTCTCGCTCTCTCATTCTCTCTCTCTCTCTCTCATTCTCTCTCTTGCTCTCTCATTCTCTCTCTCGCTCTCCTTCTCTCTCTCTCTCTCTCTCTCGCTCTCTCATTCTAACTCTCGTTCTCTCATTCTCCCTCTCGCTCTCTCATTCTCTCTCTCGCTCTCTCATTCTCTCTCTCTCGCTCTCTCATTCTCTCTCTCACTCTCTCATTCTCTCTCTCGCTCTCTCATTCTCTCTTTTGCTCTCTCATTCTCTCCCATTCTCTCTCTCGCTCTCTCATTCTCTCTCTCGCTCTTTCATTCTCTCTCTCACTCTCTCATTCTCTGTCTCGCTCTCTCATTCTCTCTCTTGCTCTCTCTCTCGCTCTCTCATTCTCTCTCTCTCTCGCTCTCTCATTCTCCCTCTCACTCTCTCATTCTCTCTTTTGCCCTCTCATTCTCTCTCTCTCGCTCTCTCATTTTCTCTCTCTCGCTCTCTCATTCTCTCTCTTGCTCTCTCATTCTCTCTCTCACTCTCCTTCTCTCTCTCACTCTCCCTCTCGCTCTCTCATTCTCTCTCTCTCGCTCTCTCATTCTCTCTCTCGCTCTCTCATTCTCCCTCTCGCTCTCTCATTCTCTGTCTCGCTCTCTCATTCTCCTTCTCGCTCTCTCATTCTCTCTCTCGCTCTCTCATTCTCCCTCTCTCGCTCTCTCATTCTCTCTCTCTCGCTCTCTCATTCTCTCTCTCGCTCTCTCATTCTCCCTCTCGCTCTCTCATTGTCTCTCTCTCGTGCTCTCATTCTCTCGCTTGCTCTCTCATTCTCCCTCTCGCTCTCTCATTCTCTCTCTCGCTCTCTCATTCTCTCTCTCGCTCTCTCATTCTCCCTCTCACTCTCTCATTCTCTCTCTTGCTCTCTCATTCCCTCTCTTTCACTCTTTCATTCTCTCTCTCTCGCTCTCTCATTCTCTCTCTCACTCTCTCGCTCTCTCATTCTCTCTCTCGCTCTCTCATTCTATCTCTCGCTCTCTCATTCTCTCTTTCGCTCTCTCATTCTCTCTCTCGCTCTCTCATTCTCTCTTTTGCTCTCTCATTCTCTCTCTCGCTCTCTCATTCTCTCTCTCGCTCTCTCATTCTCCCTCTCGCTCTCTTATTCTCTCCCTCTCGCGCTCTCATTCTCTTGCTTGCTCTCTCATTCTCCCTCTCGCTCTCTCATTCTCTCTTGTGCTCTCTCATTCTCTCTCTCGCTCTCTCATTCTCTCTCTCGCTCTCTCATTCTCCCTCTCGCTCTCTCATTCTCTCTCTCTCATTCTCCCTCTCGCTCTCTCATTCTCCCTCTCGCTCTCTCATTCTCTCTCTCGCTCTCTCATTCTCTCTCTCGCTCTCTCATTCTCCCTCTCGCTCTCTCATTCTCTCTCTCTCGCTCTCTCATTCTCTCTCTCGCTCTCTCATTCTCTCTCTCGCTCTCTCATTCTCTCTCTTGCTCTCTCATTCTCTCTCTCGCTCTCCTTCTCTCTCTCTCTCGCTCTCTCATTCTAACTCTCGTTCTCTCATTCTCCCTCTTGCTCTCTCATTCTCTCTCTCGCTCTCTCATTCTCTCTCTCTCTCTCTCTCATTCTCTCTCTCACTCTCTCACTCTCTCTCTCGCTCTCTCATTCTCTCTTTTGCTCTCTCATTCTCTCCCATTCTCTCTCTCGCTCTCTCATTCTCTCTCTCACTCTCTCATTCTCTGTCTCGCTCTCTCATTCTCTCTCTTGCTCTCTCTCTCGCTCTCTCATTCTCTCTCTCTCTCGCTCTCTCATTCTCCCTTTCACTCTCTCATTCTCTCTTTTGCCCTCTCATTCTCTCTTTTGCCCTCTCATTCTCTCTCTCGCTCTCTCATTCTCTCTCTCTCGCTCTCTCATTCTCTCTCTTGCTCTCTCATTCTCTCTCTCACTCTCCTTCTCTCTCTCACTCTCCCTCTCGCTCTCTCATTCTCTCTCTCTCGCTCTCTCATTCTCTCTCTCGCTCTCTCATTCTCCCTCTCGCTCTCTCATTCTCTATCTCGCTCTCTCATTCTCCCTCTCGCTCTCTCATTCTCTCTCTCGCTCTCTCATTCTCCCTCTCTCGCTCTCTCATTCTCTCTCTCTCGCTCTCTCATTCTCTCTCTCGCTCTCTCATTCTCCCTCTCGCTCTCTCATTCTCTCTCTCTCGCGCTCTCATTCTCTTGCTTGCTCTCTCATTCTCTCTCTCACTCTCTCATTCTCTCTCTCTCTCGCTCACACTCTCCCCCTGCTCTCTCATTCTCCCTCTCGCTCTCTCATTCTCTCTCTTGCTCTCTCATTCTCTCTCTCTCACTCTTTCATTCTCTCTCTCTCGCTCTCTCATTCTCTCTCTCGCTCTCTCGCTCTCTCATTCTCCCTCTCGCTCTCTCATTCTCTCTTTCGCTCTCTCATTCTCTCTCTCTCATTCTCTCTGTCATTCTCTCTCTATCATTCTCTCTCTCTCATTCTCTCTCTCTCATTCTCTCTCTCATTCTCTCTCGCACGCTCACTCTCCCATTCTCTTTCTCACTCTTTCATTCTCTCTCGCTCTCTTTTTCATCCTCTGTCGCTCTCTCATTCTCTCTCTCTCATTCTCTCTCTCATTCTCTCTCTCTCATTCTCTCTCTCGCTCTCTCATTCTCTCTCTTGCTCTGTCATTCTCCCTCTCGCTCTCTCATTCTCTCTCTCTCGCTCTCTCATTCTCTCTCTCTCTCTCTCATTCTCTCTCTTGCTCTCTCATTCTCTCTCTCGCTCTCCTTCTCTCTCTCTCTCTCTCTCTCGCTCTCTCATTCTAACTCTCGTTCTCTCATTCTCCCTCTCGCTCTCTCATTCTCTCTCTCGCTCTCTCATTCTCTCTCTCTCGCTCTCTCATTCTCTCTCTCACTCTCTCATTCTCTCTCTCGCTCTCTCATTCTCTCTTTTGCTCTCTCATTCTCTCCCATTCTCTCTCTCGCTCTCTCATTCTCTCTCTCGCTCTCTCATTCTCTCTCTCACTCTCTCATTCTCTGTCTCGCTCTCTCATTCTCTCTCTTGCTCTCTCTCTCGCTCTCTCATTCTCTCTCTCTCTCGCTCTCTCATTCTCCCTCTCACTCTCTCATTCTCTCTTTTGCCCTCATTCTCTCTCTCTCGCTCTCTCATTCTCTCTCTCTCGCTCTCTCATTCTCTCTCTTGCTCTCTCATTCTCTCTCTCACTCTCCTTCTCTCTCTCACTCTCCCTCTCGCTCTCTCATTCTCTCTCTCTCATTCTCTCTCTCGCTCTCTCATTCTCCCTCTCGCTCTCTCATTCTCTCTCTCGCTCTCTCATTCTCCTTCTCGCTCTCTCATTCTCTCTCTCGCTCTCTCATTCTCCCTCTCTCGCTCTCTCATTCTCTCTCTCTCGCTCTCTCATTCTCTCTCTCGCTCTCTCATTCTCCCTCTCGCTCTCTCATTGTCTCTCTCTCGTGCTCTCATTCTCTCGCTTGCTCTCTCATTCTCCCTCTCGCTCTCTCATTCTCTCTCTCGCTCTCTCATTCTCTCTCTCGCTCTCTCATTCTCCCTCTCACTCTCTCATTCTCTCTCTTGCTCTCTCATTCCCTCTCTTTCACTCTTTCATTCTCTCTCTCTCGCTCTCTCATTCTCTCTCTCACTCTCTCGCTCTCTCATTCTCTCTCTCGCTCTCTCATTCTCTCTCTCTCATTCTCTCTGTCATTCTCTCTCTATCATTCTCTCTCTCTCATTCTCTCTCTCTCATTCTCTCTCTCATTCTCTCTCGCACGCTCACTCTCCCATTCTCTTTCTCACTCTTTCATTCTCTCTCGCTCTCTTTTTCATCCTCTGTCGCTCTCTCATTCTCTCTCTCTCATTCTCTCTCTCATTCTCTCTCTATCATTCTCTCTCTCATTCTCTCTCTCATTCTCTCTCTCTCATTCTCTCTATCGTTCTCTCTCTCCCATTCTCTCTGTCATTCTCTCTCTCTCATTCTCTCTGTCATTCTCTCTCTATCATTCTCTCTCTCTCATTCTGTCTCTCTCATTCTCTCTCTCATTCTCTCTCGCATGCTCACTCTCCCATTCTCTTTCTCACTCTTTCATTCTCTCTCGCTCTCTTTTTCATCCTCTGTCGCTCTCTCATTCTCTCTCTCTCATTCTCTTTCTCATTCTCTCTATCATTCTCTCTCTCATTCTCTCTCTATCGTCCTCTCTCTCTCATTCTCTCCCTCATTCTCTGTCTATCATTCTCTCTCTCATTCTCTCTCTATCATTCTCTCTCTCTCATTCTCTCTCTCATTCTCTCTCCATCATTCTCTCTCTCTCATTCTGTCTCTCATTCTCTCTCGCACGCTCACTCTCCCATTCTCTTTCTCACTCTTTCATTCTCTCTCGCTCTCTTTTTCATCCTCTGTCGCTCTCTCATTCTCTCTCTCATTCTCCCTCTCATTCTCTCTCTATCATTCTCTCTCTATCATTCTCTCTCTCTCATTCTCTCTCTCTCATTCTCTCTATCGTTCTCTCTCTCTTATTCTCTCTCTCATTCTCTCTCTCTCATTCTCTCTGTCATTCTGTCTCTCTCATTCTCTCTCTCATTCTCTCTCGCACGCTCACTCTCCCATTCTCTTTCATTCTCTCTCGCTCTCTTTTTCATCCTCTGTCGCTCTCTCATTCTCTCTATCATTCTCTCTCTCATTCTCTCTCTATCGTCCTCTCTCTCTCATTCTCTCTCCCTCATTCTCTGTCTATCGTTCTCTCTCTCATTCTCTCACTCTCTCTCATTCTCTCTATCATTCTCTCTCTCTCATTCTGTCTCTCTCATTCTGTCTCTCATTCTCTCTCGCACGCTCACTCTCCCATTCTCTTTCTCACTCTTTCATTCTCTCTCGCTCTCTTTTTCATCCTCTGTCGCTCTCTCATTCTCTCTCTCTCATTCTCTCTCTCATTCTCTCTCTCTCATTCTCTCTCTCATTCTCTCTCTATCGTTCTCTCTCTCTCATTCTCTCTCTCTCATTCTCTATCATTCTCTCTCTCATTCTCTCTCTCATTCTCTCTCCATCATTCTCTCTCTCTCATTCTCTCTCTCTCTCATTCTCTCTCTCATTCTCTCTATCATTCTCTCTCTCATTCTCTCTCTATCGTTCTCTCTCTCATTCTCTCTCTATCGTTCTCTCTCTCTCATTCTCTCTCTATCATTCTCTCTCTCTCATTCTCTCTCTCTCATTCTCTCTCTCATTCTCTCTCTATCATTCTCTCTCTCTCTCATTCTCTCTCTCTCATTCCCTCTCTCATTCTCTCTTGCACGCTCACTCTCCCATTCTCTTTCTCACTCTTTCATTCTCTCTCGCTCTCTTTTTCATCCTCTGTCGCTCTCTCATTCTCTCTCTCTCATTCTCTCTCTCATTCTCTCTATCATTCTCTCTCTGTCATTCTCTCTATCGTTCTCTCTCTCTCATTCTCTCTCTCTCTTTCTCTCTCCCATTCTCTCTCTCTTATTCTCTCTCTCTTATTCTCTCTCTCTGTCATTTTCTCTCGCTCTCATTCTCTCTCTCACTCTCTCATTCTCTCTCTCTCACCGGTGGAGACTTTGGTCCATGCCAGGTTGGGGGAGGGGCTTCCTGTAGCCTCACATGACAAGTACACGTCGCTCTCTGCCAGCACCGACACGCTCGCCATCTTCACCGTGGTGATACGGGGTTTGACCCCACCACCTCCCACTCCCATCAGCCCCGGGAATGGAGGCACCACCGTGGGGCGCAGGGAGCTGATTCGCCCTCCTTGAAAGTTGGGCAAATGAAGCGCAACAACAAATCCAGACATCAGGACTTTGCTTTGAAACCAGAAGTCATATTAAAAGTTGGATTTCAATCTCTACACATATATAAAGTATACATTTCCAGCAAAGTAACTCACCTCCATAGGACCACCGGCCTCCATGGAAGGACCCAGGAGTGGTGTTTGGGCGAGGGGGGTGGGTAGAGTAGAAAGCAGGAGGAGGTGGTGAGGGTGTGGCAGGTTTCGGAGGGCTCTGGTTGTAGGTGATCGCAGCAGTGGGCACAGGCGGTTGGAGTGTGTGGGGTTTAGGTGGTTGGTGAAGGTCAGGCTTTGGCGTATTTGAGGATGGATGGTCGGGGTTACTTATGTGAGGCTTGGGGGTCAGTGGAAGAGTTACCCTCCTCCCTAGCTGAGCGATGCGATCCAGCTGCGCCTGGAAAGATGAAATTCACCTTCATAATCAGTGTCAGAACCAACTTAGGTCGTTTTCATGCTTCGGCCCAGGGCAGGGATCTGTTGTGGAGCGAGTTCTGAGCGGATATAAAATACATGGATCCAATATTCAGATTCAGACAACTTTATTTATCCCAGAAGGGCAATTCAGTTCCCACAGTCCACCCACACATACACAAACTCACAGACAAGCAGCAGTCACCCCCATGTCAGGGACAACAGACAGACCAGTACATGGGCAAGAGGTGCACACTGCCACCCTCATGTGGCCTTGCATGCAGACTCACACGAGGACCGGGCGAAGGGCAAAAATCCACTATGCACTGAGTTAAATTAATCTCTTACTGAACTTTCTTCCAAATATCCAGACCTTCATTCTGAGACTGTCCTCCACCCAAAACCCACCCCATAGCTGGTTTGTACAAGCAGCTCATTACGACCTATAGTGAGGTTTTAAGCTACGTCCTCTAGGTCCTCCGTAGTTATAACACGTTACTTCCCCTGTAAACATAAGCACCTCCTTCCATAAGCTGTGGTGAGAAGGAATATTAATAAAAGCAAAGTGTACCGTCACATAGCGGTTATAATGTCCACGCTAGCTGACTTTCTAACTTGTGGCTAACGTTAAGTTAGCGCTTATGACGTCATTCATAGGTGAATATACTGCCAACAGCAACCTTAGTTACTATACTAGACGGCGACACTACACAAAAACCCACTGACTACATGTTCTATTGTTCTCACACTGTTTTGAAGACCCACAATGCACAGAGGCGAAACGTATGTGTGGCACATCTCCTGCCGCCGGTAGGGGCGCTAATTTAGGAAACGCTCCTGTGGGTTGTACTAGAGGACAACCGACCTATGTGGTCGTCTGGGCTGGAGGACTGGTTCATTCTATAAGTGACACCCGTTGCTATGGCATGATAAAACCATATACAATACACAATATACACGTCTACATCCACACAGCACACATGCTTCAGTTTATTCCTGTTTCATTTCATTGCACTCCTGACATCATGGTTGATCTTCAGAAATGGGTCCAAACGGGCGCACGGGTGGGCGGCACGGTGGTGCAGTGTTTAACGCGGTCGCCTCACAGCAAGAGGGTCCTGGGTTCCAGCCCCGGGGTGGTCCAGCCTTGGGGGTCGTCCCGGGTCGTCCTCTGTGTGGAGTTTGCATGTTCTCCCCGTGTCTGTGTGGGTTTCCTCCGGGGGCTCCGGTTTCCTCCCACAGTCCAAAGACACGTAGGTCAGGTGACTTGGCTGTACTAAAGTGTCCCTAGGTGTGTGTGTGTGTGTGTGTGTGTGTGTGTGTGTGTGTGTGTGTGTGTGTGTGTGTGTGTGTGTGTGGGCCCTGTGATGGCCTGGTTGCCTGTCCAGGGTGTCTCCCCGCCTGCCGCCCAGTGACTGCTGGGATAGGCTGAGAGCAGGACAAGCGGGTTGGATAATTGATGGAATGGATGGAGGGTCTATATACACTTCGTAGGGTCTTTATACAAAGACAGCTCTATGACAATACCTTGACAAATAGGGCAGTCTGTAGCACTGTGTTAGTATTTCAAAGTTGTATTCACGATATTTTTGACATTAACAGCAAATCAAACGACTCTGTATTGTGAAAGGATTGCTCGTACTGCCACTGAGAACCCACAACAGTTTTTCCAGATATTCAACTCTAGTTGAGTCCTGTCTCTCACCACACACTCCCCTCCATGCAAGACTGTAGATAAGCTGCTCACAGCTCAATAGTTCAGAAAGCTACTGCTACCTGTTCAGCACCAAATGGCCAAGAGTCAAACTGAGCGACTGGTGAAGAGATCCAAACATCCACCAAGCCAAGCCAAAGAGAACCGAATATGCGTCTCAGAAACTGGCAGATGAGGGTGAGCACTAAAAGCTGAAAAAAGGGGTTTTTCAGTAAGCGCTGGCTGTACATTTGGGCCAGCGTAAAGAGAGAACGGGAGGGGTGAGGAGTGGTCAAGGCATTGTCTGGAATCTCTCTTGCACTACTGTCTGACATCTAGAGGTCAAAAAACACTAATGCAGCTTTATTATCCGCCTTAGAGGAGCACATCTTCCACTTCCACTTCCGGTGTAGGAAGATGGCGGTGAGAACTCACATTTGCAGTGGCCTCACCCAGCACCGGTGTGGGAGGATGGCCTCACCCGGCACCGGTGTGGGAGGATGGCCTCACCCGGCACCGGTGTGGGAGGATGGCCTCACCCGGCACCGGTGTGGGAGGATGGCCTCACCCAGTACCGGTGTGGGAGTATGGCCTCACCCGGCACCGGTGTGGGAGGATGGCCTCACCCAGTACCGGTGTGGGAGGATGGCCTCACCCGGCACCGGTGTGGGAGGATGGCCTCACCCAGTACCGGTGTGGGAGGATGGCCTCACCCAGCACTGGTGTGGGAGGATGGCGTCACCCAGCACCGGTCACCCAGCACCGGTGTGGGAGGATGGCCTCACCCAGTACCGGTGTGGGAGTATGGCCTCACCCAGCACCGATGTGGGAGTATGGCCTCACCCAGCACCAGTGTGGGAGGATGGCCTCGCCCAGCACCGGTGTGGGAGGATGGCCTAGCCCAGTACCGGTGTGGGAGGATGGCCTCACCCAGCACCGGTGTGGGAGGATGGCCTCACCCAGCACCGGTGTGGGAGGATGGCCTCACCGAGTACCGGTGTGGGAGGATGGCCTAGCCCAGTACCGGTGTGGGAGGATGGCCTCACCGAGTACCGGTGTGGGAGGATGGCCTAGCCCAGCACCGGTGTGGGAGGATGGCCTCACCGAGTACCGGTGTGGGAGGATGGCCTCGCCCAGTACCGGTGTGGGAGAATGGCCTAGCCCAGTACCGGTGTGGGAGGATGGCCTCACCCAGCACCGGTGTGGGAGGATGGCCTCACCCAGCACCGGTGTGGGAGGATGGCGGCATGGACTTGCGTTTGCGGCGGCCTCACCCAGTGCCATGCGAGCAGTGTCTTTGTTCACGTCTGCGTCTAAGGTTGTGTCTTCGTTTGATGGCTTTGTTTGATGGTTTGATAAGAGCTGGCGCTGGATCGGCTGGGGGAGCCCGGTCTGCCTGTCCGGTGGGCCCAGGGACCACGGCCCTGCCCGGAGCTCTGCCCGAGAAGGAGACACCGAGGGCGGCCTGACGGAATGCGGAAGCGGGGCGGGCTAAGCTAACTGCTAGCCCAGTTCTGACGGTCGTCCTGGCTGGTGTTCGTTCTCCTGGACAGTGATTTTTTGTTGTTGTTGTTGCTTAGTTTGGATATGTGTGTTCTTATAAAGTGTTCCTGATTCCTGATATCCAAAATAATAATGCACTTATTATTAATTACTTAAATAACTTGATAATTGTTTCATTTTTTATTTTTACCTTTCCTTTTTCTCCCCAATTGTATCCAGACAATTACCCCACTCTTCCGAGCCGTCCCGGTCTCTGCTCCACCCCCTCTGCTGATCCAGGGAGGGCTGCAGACTACCACATGCCTCCTCCCATAGATGTGGAGTCACCAGCCGCTTCTTTTCACCTGACAGTGAGGAGTTTCACCAGGGGGACGTAGCACGTGGGAGGATCACGCTATTCCCCCCAGTTCCCCCTCCCCCTCAAACAGGCGCCCCGACCAATCAGAGGAGGCGCCAGTGCAGAGACCAGGACACACCCGCAGACACGGCCAATTGTGTCTGTAGGGGCGTCCGATCAAGCCGGAGGTAACACGGGGTCGTGAACCTCAATCCCCGTGTTGCTAGGCAACAGAATAGACCGCCACACCCCCCGGATGCCCTATTACCAGATACATTTATTATTATTCAACATAATTCATTGTCATTTTTGGATATTTAAATACTTTTGGTTGCATCTCACTTTCCATACTTTTAGTTATGCCCCACAAACAGACAAATAACGATATAAATAATAATTGAAACAATATCTACAACAAAAACAACAATAACCATGATAATAATAATAATAATAATAATATATGGAGCTGGTACAGATTGCGCACATACACACATACACACATACACACACACACACACACATATATAGTCTCATGCAAACAAACACATACAGTTGAAGAATACGCAGCATCATAATTTTGCACACCAGCCATTACATACTTGTCTGTATCTGTTCCTCAGCTTTGACAAAAGCATGTGATCCCTGGTTTGGGTCCTGCTCCCTGGAGCCGAATGCGACCCACCACCAGCATCAGGCTTGTGATGCGACGGGTGAGGCGTGGTGGCAGTTCTCAGTCTGGTGTTCCCTGATGACCCCGAAGGGACGGCTGTGGGTTTCACCGTCTCAGCGGTGATCTCTGGTCGGTTGGTGGGCCTTGAGTCTTGAACCCTGAAGTAAGGGAGAAGCCAGGGTTGGTAGGTTGGGACGATGTGTGACCAAGGACCTAGGAACAGAAAACCAGTCTCATCCTCTAAAACATTTCATTACATGCCAAATGCTGAATATGTGACTCTGTAGACTGTACTTGTTGGAAAATGTGATTTTTTTTGCATCTCAGGTGCTGCTTTGTGGATGAAACCTGTCAATCTGCCTGTAAGGCCTTTGTGGGATCTGAACCCATAGGACCACATGAATATTCAAAGCCACCAACTTGTAAGAACGCCCTTGGTGGCATTTTTTGGTCTGCTATGATTTGTCATGAAAAATGAATTTCTCAGCAACATTTCAAAGAGGAGATTCTCAAAAAAGGTTTTATTACCTTTCCTGGAATGAGGAAATGACCTTTGACCTGGCCAGGAGGGGTAAGCGAGGCGGTAATAATGATAATAGGAGGGCCAGTATGGGGTTGGGAGAACACGAGGGGGCTGAGAAAACTTTCCTTGCTTTCCTTGCCCCACTTCCGGTCTTCTTTTGCCTTCTTCTCCTTCTTTTTCTCTCCTTCCACCCCTGTCTTGGTCCTCATGTGGTGGCGCAGGGGAAGATGTTCTTTGGTTGGACTGGTGGATCCGGGGGTGAACCGGGTCTGTTATGAGGAAACTAGAGCTCTCGGGTTTTGCCTTAGACCTTTCCACCTCTTGATCTTCTTCTTTCTTATGGCTCTCTCCTCTTTTTCGTTCGCCTCCTGGGTGTATGGGACTAACAACATCCTTTAGTGAAGGAGTGACTCTGGACGGGGAAGTTTTCACATGTATTTTTGGTTTGTCTCCTCCTGAAGGTTGTAGATGAGGTAGTGGTCCACTCTGGTTTATTTGGTGGGTACTACCCTGTATTTTGGAGCTCTGTGTTATTAAATCCTCTTCAGCTTTGTCCTTGTCCATCTCCCTGCTTTCTTTTTCTTTTCCATATCGCTTCCCTGTCTCCTCCTTTGCTTTTTTATAGGGGTTTATAGGGGCCTTTTCCTCACTGTTCCTGTCCTCTTGTGAAGTTTCAGTGTCTTTGTCTATTTCACTCTGTTTTACAGTCGCTCCGTTGAAGTCGTTTTCATTCTCCTCAGCAATCTTTTTATTTGGATGAGGCATAATTCCTGGCTTTGGTGTTGGAATACTCTTTGGTGTAGGCAAATTAGGTGCACTTGAAAAGGAAATGACCTTCAATGCATTTTCCCTGTTGGCCATTGCTTCGGTAGGTATATGATCAGAATCATGGGTAGAATGAAGGAACTCACTGTTCAGCTCAGTAGCATCCTTTATATCTATTTCATCACCGTGAATCTCATCCTTGCCGTCTAGGTCATCTCCACCTTTGACCTCTTTGTGATAGTTAGCATTTGCATAATCACGATTTCTAACCGTGGTTGAAGCCATTTCTGTAGTAGTGGGCTGGGGAACTGTTGTTTGGGGTTTCTTTGATAAAGGGGGAGAGGGCCTTTGATGTGGATGGACTCTTCTGATTGGTGGCCTTCTACGTCCATAGGGTGGTCTCCTTCTGTTGGGCCAATTCCCTCTCCCAACCCCCGAGCGCCTATTTTCTGGTTGTTTGGCTGGCTGAAGAGTTTGAGTGGCAAAGTGGTGTGCGGTTGTTGGGTTGGCACTTAAACTTACTGGTTTCTTTGTCAAGTCAGGACCAGTAGATTGGGGGAAATTAGTGGTAATGGTGGTAGCGGTAGTAGTTGTAGTAGTAGTAGCTGTTGTAGTTGCAAGAGGAGGAGCAGGGGTATTAATAGTGGTGGGTTTGGTAGGAGTCGCCATTTTAAAGCTGGCCATTGTTATTGATTGTATTCTGGGCAGAGCTGTTGTTGCTTTAGCGTTGGCTTTAGCCAATATTTCCGCCCAACGATTTGGATCTAACTCCTTTACTGACTTGTTGGGTTTTCTCTTAAAATCTTTAAGTCTTTTTCCATTAATGGTCCCGCCAGAATTTCTCTGCTGTGTTCCAATCCTTCTCGGTGACTCCGTAGCAGAAGGGTATTTAATTTCCTGGTAGTCTACCCCTGATCCCTCTCCTTCCTCCTCTCCGGCCAACGAGATTGTCCGCTCTCTGTCTGTCTGCACATTTGTCCTTTTAGATTCCTTCTCTCCCGTGACTTCCACGATGTGTGACAGCATATCCACTCCGTAAAGGTTGGAGGCCATGCAGCTGTATTCCCCCGCATCATCTGGGGTCAGTTTCTTCAATACCAGTGTCCCATTTTCCATCATTTCTGCCCTTCTTGTGTTTTGTGTCGGGAGAAGAATCTTATTTTTGGGCAGGTACCAGAGAGTTTGAATAGGCTGTGCCGAGGTCACTTTACATGGGAGAGACAGTGAGCGTCCCATCTCAGCAATCATTTTTTGACCATTGAAAGCAGTTGGACTGAGGGAATGTTCTTTTACTGTGAGTCTCATGGGCACCAAGTCCACACCCGCTTTGGTTCTGACCATACAGTGATATAGGCCTGAGTCGGATATGCTGGTATTCAGGATCACAAGTCCCCCGCTTTCAGAAATTTCCATTTTATCATTCTGGCCCTCGAAAACAGACAAATCTGGTAGCATCCATTCCACTGTTATCTCTGAGCTCACGCTGATGACATCACATTCCAAACAGACTCTTGATCCCTCGAGAATGGACCGAACCCTTCCTGCCATCCCTCTGCGAATCAGAGCCCAGGAGGAAGCGCTGCCATTCCCTTCACCTTCCCGCCCTCCACGACTCTTGATCTGCTTGGAGATCAGAGTAGTGAAATCCATCACGAGTTTTTTGTTTGTCGTCTGACGTCTGTTGAGCTGCAAAGTGACTCTGGGTTGAAGCAGCCACGAGGGCTCTGCCATCAAATAACCCTTTAGGTCCGTGAAGTAGGGGGACTCCTCGCTGACAGCTTGGGCATACTGATAGGTTGCTCTGGTTGTGTTCGAACGTTGTAGGCCTCTTTCCAAGATAGCAGGGCTTTCATAGTAATATGCCACCAGCCTCCACAGGTTTTGCAATGTCTCCCGGTCAATCTCGCACTCAAGGACAGTCACCAGCGACACGTTGAACAATAACTCTGCGGGAGAGCGTAGACTCTCTGCCCAAACAATCGGCGAGCTCTCGCCAGGCCGCAGCACGGCACACGCCACATGTGCGTTGTTTGTGTGGCTGTCAGAGAGAACAAAGGTCAGGTGGCCCAAGGGTCTATCAAGATCACGGATGTACGGGACATCGGGCTCTGCGTCAGGTTCAGCCCACACCGGGCTGTCCCACTTTTTAAGAGGCGAGTGGAGAAGTGGGCGCTCACAAGGAAGCTTGTCGGGACTCAGTTCCAGAAACAGGCTCCCATTCAAAGGCTGAGGAGAGGCGCACTGGGGGCAGGTCTCGCCAGAGCCCGGCTCTCGTTCCTTCTTGCACTTTATTACCCCTGGGAATAGGAGAGAGCAGAGGGAAAAAAGAGTTGGAGATAATGATGGCGGGGCAGGTGGCAAGAACAAGAGTGTGGTAGAGGAGGGAGGGAGAAATGGAAAGAAAGGAAGGCATTGGAGGGAAAGCAGAACATATGGAATAGGAGAGGATATATATATATATATATATATATATATATATATATATATATATATATATATTTATTTATTTATTTATTTATTTATTTGTATATTTATGGGAGAGGGAAGGGGAAAGAATAGAAATTAGATGGTAAGACGGGAAGAGACAAAATGACATTAAAGGTAAAGAGACAGAAGGAAAGATTATAAGAGGGGTGGAAGGGATGAAGAAAGAAGCAGATTAATGGAGAAAAGAAGGGAAAGAGAAAGAGGTCAGACATTGCAAGAGGCAAAGGAAGACCAAAGTTGCAACTGGTTCCGAAGTCAATAATTTCTTATCATTACACACTTTGCAGAAACAGGGAGCTAGCATCACAAGACAAAAAATGCAAATAAAAATAAGTGACCTACTGTACTCCTAAATCTGAGTTCAGTGTAGGGTCACATGTCCAATAATAAATTTCTATAGATTATCAGCTGTTGTGTGAACAGCCAGCACGTGGGACTGGTTATAACGGGTTATAACTATTGTACTAGAACGGTACGAAACAATAACAGATGATCTCAGTTTAATGTGAGTAGAGTAGGGGGGTAAGTAGGGGGGTAAGTAGAGAGGTAAGGGGACACAAAGTAAAGAAAGTTGTTAACAATATCAGTGTTATAGTGGAGTGATACAACATATGAGTATCTTTTGGTTTAAAGGATTGCAGAACTACCTTTACACTGGAGAATGTGATTTGATGCTTACAACTACTCTCTTTGACAATAACGCCGGTCAAATAAGTTGATAATACTTTCATATTTACATGTGTATTTTTTAAGAGAAACTTATTTAATGTTGTACATTTGTGGGACGTTACCTGAGTTTCTTGATATGTTCATTACTGCTTAAACAGGCCTTCCATCCATCCACTCCGTCCATTACCCAAGCCGCTTATACCAATCGGGGTCGCGGGGATGCTATCCCAGCAGCCACTGGGCGGCAGGTGGGGGGACACCCTGGACAGGCCGCCAGGCCATCACAGGGTCCACACATTCCCACCTAGGGACAATTTAGTACGGCTCCTTCACTTGACCTACATGTCTTTGGACTGTGGGAGGAAACTCCACACAGAGCACGCCCAGGGGCAACCCCAAAGTGTGGACACCCCGGAACAAAGGGCCTTTATTGTGCACCAACTACTGCACCTTAACAGGAGTAAGCGCCTCAAAACACTGAGCCATTAAACAGCCTTTGTCAGCGTTTGTGCTGACTTGCTTCCTCTGACTACAATTACGTCAAATAGACTATGAACTTTACACGCAATGATTGGCACATGTGAAGAAACCAAATGATAATTTACTAAAATCGCAACTAAATTCCACGTCAGCCATCCCTATAGGATGGAGGCCCGCGCTCCTTCTCGCTGTGGAGTGATTTACTTGCAGGAATTGTTCACCTGTTCAGATGGCGTGATTCTGAAATGAAACGACAACTGTGGAGCAACGGCGAGATTTCAAGCGCGCTGGACGGGTTGCAAGCGATCATCCAGAGAGGGATCAGTCCTTACCCCCATGCCTGGAGTTCCACTCCAGCAGCCAGTGCAGCTGACAGTCACATGTCCAGGGGTTGCCGTGGAGAGAGAGCACCTCCAGCCGAGGAGCAGTCTGCAGCGCTGCTTCCGGAAGCTGCTCCATCAGGTTGTCTGACAGATGGAGATGTCTAAGGAAGGGAAGATGTGCGAGAAGCGGAGAGAACCTCTCAGAATTAGACACACCACTCCTCTGTTCTCTACTGTTGTGATAATAAATAATACATAAAATAAATAAGAAAATAAAATAGATAAGTCATCTCACTGTAGTCAACTCTGGGCTAGTTGAGGGGTGCCTTGGCAAAGCAAACAAATTATACTGTGTAAGCACGTGTAGTGGCTTCAGTGCCCTCTGCACATGTTTTTTTTAAATGTTGCTATACTTTATTAATCCCCGTGGGGAAATTATGCTCTGCGTTTAACTTTTGATATACTCTATCCATTTATTAATTATTTTTAATTTATTATTTTATAGATTAATTCATAAATATAACACAACATATAATTTATAAATAAATCAACATTGATAAATTAATATTAATTTATTTATTAATAAGTTCATTTCTTAATTCGATTTTGATATTCTTTATTGAAACCCCATGGGGAAATGCGCGTGACCCATGCTAGCTGTGTAGCTGGGAGCAGGGGGCACGCGCCGTGCAGCATCCGGGGACCAACTCCAGCTCTTCTTGCCATGCCTCGGTCAGGGGCACGGAATATTAGCACTGGGTCGGACCCTCTAGTCCAGTGGTTTTCAACCTTTTTGGGGTTCTGGACCCCCTGCGTATTTTTGATCTACCCTGAGGACCCCTCCACCTGATCTTGGGGGAGGGGGGTTGCAATTTGTAGAAACAGTAGAAACTGCATTTTAAATTGCATTATAGCATTTATTCACTCTTTGGGGCAAAAATACGAGCTTTCAGTTGTAACTTAGATATAGTTAACAAAACAGAATATGTATTCAGTAACTTTCAGATATATGTAACAAAACAGAATATGTATTCAGTAACTTTCAGATATATGTAACAACAGAATTTTTATGCAGTAACTTTTAACAATGCGAACGGGAGCGAGATCTCTTATTAAAATACAATAAATTACACTTGTGAAACAGATGTAATTAGAGAAAAAAGTCCTGTTACCCTTTATAGTTTAGGTAGATAAAGGTCTCAGTCAAATTTGAGTAAAATAATCCTATTTCTATAAATGTCATAGGATCTTTTTTTTAAAGATATTTTATCTTCACGGACCCCTTGCAATTACACCACGGACCACTAGGGGTCCGCGGACCCCCGGTTGAGAAACACTGCTCTAGTCGACTGGTTAACGTGGTGCGGGAGAGCCGGGTTCGCGTCCCGGCCGTGGCGGATCCCGGCTGCCCCCTGAATTCGCTACAATAGTGATGGTGGTTCAGAATGTGTGTTGCACTGCTGGGGGGAAACGGCATTTCGTTTCACCTCACGTGTGCAAGTACATGAGGTGAAACAAAAAAGTGTTCCTGACTCCTAACACGCGTGTCTTTTTGATGGTGGGGGGAAACCGGAGCCCCCTGGAGGAAACCCACCGCAGACACGGGGAGAACATGCAAACTCCACACAGAGGACGACCCGGATGACCCCCCCCCCCAGAGTTGGACAACCCTGGGGTTCGAACCCAGGACCTTCTTGCTGGGCCACCACGCCGCCCAACCAAAAACATCAAAATATTTCACCTTGCTCTCGAATCTGTGAACAAAATCACTGACTGACGGCGAAGTGGATGTTGCCATAGAGTTCAGCGATGAGCTGCGAGGTGAAGAGCTCAAGGCTAAGCTCCGGCACAACATTCTCCAAAGCATCGCTGCCTCGTTTTTCCAGGACGTGTTCGGAACTTCGGCTGAAAGTCTTATGTGGATAAAGAATATGCCACACAGATTCAATGCAACGCTACCACGTGGGTTGGTAAGGCTGTTAAACTTCCGGAAGTTTAGCAGTGACGTGATTCGCCGTGTGTGTGCGCGCGTGCTGCTGGTTTCCCTCGTGTTTATTTATTACCCCTGAAAATAGTTCATTTAAAAACTGCACTTTTGTTTGAGAGACTCTGCAACTGCAACTTCACCCGACAAACCACCAACATGCAGCCGTCTTATGTCACATACTTTCTTCACATGTGTGCAGAACGTGTGTGAACCTACGGATCCTACAGCTCCTGCAGCACATTCAAGTTCTAACAGAACGCGGACCGAGACTCTGCCTGGCTCCCCATTCCCTATCAACGCCGGTTAGTTCACGAGAGACACTTCACTTCATGTACAGCCTCCAACCAATAGAAGAGTCATGTTATCCGGCGTCCGGGTAGCTAGCCTAGCAGTCTATTCAGTTGCCCACCAACACAGGGATCGCCGGTTCGAATCCCCGCGTTACCTCCGCCTTGGTCGGGCGTCCCTACAGACACAACTGGCCGTGTCTGCGGGTGGGAAGCCGGATATGGGTATGTGTCTTGGTCGCTGCACTAGCGCCTCCTCTGGTCGGTTGGGGCGCCTGTTCAAGGGGAAGGGGGAACTGAGGGGAATAGCGTGATCCTCCCACGCGCTACGTCCCCCTGCCTGGAGAAACTCCTCACTGTCAGGTGAAAAGAAGCGGCTGGTGACTCCACATGTATGGTAGGAGGCATGTGGTAGTCTGCAGCCCTCCCCGGATCAGCAGAGGGGGTGGAGCAGCGACCGGGACGGCCCGGAAGAGGAGGCGCTAGTGCGGTGACCAGGACTCATACCCACATCCGGCTTCCCACCCGCAGACACGGCCAACTGTGTCTGTAGGGACGCTCGACCAAGCCGGAGGCAACACGGGGATTCGAACCGGCGATCGCCGTGGGGGTAGGCAACGGAGGGCACCACTACGCTACCCGGACGCCCTACAGAGGGGAGGTTTTTCTATACCAGCTTTACCTGAGACCTGAGGTCCAGAATGCTCCCAGAAGAGACACTGTTATGAAGGTGTGAGGGTGGATGTCTTTGAGAAGGTTCCCCTCCAGCTGCAGGAGCTTCAGGGAGGTGAGGCCAGAGAAGGAGTAGGGCTCTATGAAGTCTATCAGATTGTGGTCCAGATGGAGACGCAGCAGACCCACCAGACCCTCTAACAGAGCTGGGCTCACCCTTGTCAGCTTGTTATAACTCAGCTTCAAGACCTGGTGGAGACGGTGAAAACAACACATGTTGTTTGTTTGTTTGTTTATCAGCTTCTCATCGTTACAGTTTAAATACAAAGTGGGTTATTTTTTCAACACGAAACCTTTTCATAATAAAACAAAAAGGACTGGTTTGTTCCTGTGACTGTGGACAAACTCCTGCAGTATCAGAACCACTCAGCTTAACCACCACATTTCCCCACTCCACTGTACGAACTGCCCCAGTCAGCCCCTACGTTTCCCCACTCCACTGAAGCCATGTGGTAGAAAATACAATCAACTAACTGCCCCAGTCAGCCACAGTCATCATCATCCTCCAGCCAACTGCACAAGTACGAAAACTATCAGTTACATGAAAAAAAAACACTATGAGCTTGATAATAATATACATTTATTAATTTACATATATAAATATTTATATTATATATCTTTTACATAATTATTAATATATTTTATATACATTATACTATATATTATAAATATATGAATAAATTTACATTTATATTATAGATATTATATAGTATATTATAAATATATTTATATTTATATTATAAATATATATATATATATATTTATTTATATTATAGATATTATATATAGTATATTATAAATATATAATTATATTTATATTTATAAATAGTTATACTTATATATCTAGTGTATAAATATTAATATATTTTATATATGTTGTACTATAAATTATAAGTATTATATGAATAAATTTACATTTATATTATAGATATTATATAGTATATTATAAATATATTTATATTTATATTATAAATATATATATATATATATATATATTTATTTATTTATATTATAGATATTATATATAGTATATTATAAATATATAATTATATTTATATTTATAAATAGTTATACTTATATATCTAGTGTATAAATATTAATATATTTTATATATGTTGTACTATAAATTATAAGTATTATATGAATAAATTTACATTTATATTATAGATATTATATAGTATATTATAAATATATAAATATATTTATATTGTAGATATATTATAAATATATATACATATATTTATATTCATAAATACATAAATAATGATCTTATTCTGAAATCCAACACACACACACACACACACACACACACACACACACACACACACACACACACACACACACACACACACCTGTAGGGATCTCAGGCTGTAGAAGGCCCCGTGGTGAACTGTGCTGATGTCGTTGCCGTGCAGCATGAGCATCTCCAGTTGCCGTAGCGACCTGAACTCTGACCCCTCTACCTCCGTCAGACTGTTGTAACTGTTAGAGAGAAAGGGAGAGAATGAGCGGAGCCTGTCTGCAGGACGACTGGGCAATAGATGGCTGCAGGGCATGAGGCAGGGCAATACACCTGCAGGGTGCAACAGACTGTGGGGTCCTGCGCACAACCGGCCTTTCCATGCCACATGTTACCCCCCACGATACCGTTAAGAGCAGCACAGCACCAGCACAACAGCCAACGTTCACTGGTGTGTGTGTGTGTGTGTGTGTGTGTGTGTGTGTGTGTATCTCTAATCAATTAAGGGAACATGACAGAAGGAAGGAATGAAGGAAATACACGGAACGAAGGAAGGGGGGGTCACAAGGGTTATGACCTCAGTTGACCCCTGACCCAGCCGCCCCATTCCTCCAGAGTCCAATGAATTCACCATGTGTCAGGCAGAGGAAACACACACACACACACACACACACACACACACACACACACACACACACACACACACACACACACATGTCTACATGTTTATTTAACGCTTGTAACACTAATCACGAGCGCTGCCTTATGAAGCAAACAATTGTTAACAATGGGGCGGCAGCGTGGTGGCCCAGTGGTCAGCACTGCTGCCTCACAGCAAGAAGGTCCTGGGTTCGAACCCCAGGCCGTCCCGGGTCCTTTCTGTGTGGAGTTTGCATGTTCTCCTCATGTCTGCGTGGGTTTCCTCCGGGTGCTCCGGTTTCCTCCCACCATCATAAAGACATGCATGTTAGGGTTAGTACTCCTGCCTGTGCCCCTGAGCAAGGCAGTGGGAAGAAGAACTGGAGTTGGTCCCCGGGTGCTGCAGCTGCCCCCTGCTCCTATACAATAGGATGGGTTACATGCAGAGAACACAGTCATTGTGAGAATACAATGACAAAATAAAGTGGGTTTCTTCTTCTTCTTCTTCTTCTTCTTCTTCTTCTTCTTCTTCTTCTTCTTCTTCTTCTTCTTCTTCTTCTTCTTCTTCTTCAGTACCCAGCAATGCTAAATAGCTTAACGTTTCCCAGTTCTGTTCCTCACAGCGTTTAACCCTCGTGGATAATTCACTAATGTCAGAAAACATGGCTCATGACTGACTGATTCGGAAGGGTGGTGCCCCCATCGGACCAAGACCCAGTTCCTCCACTGAATCAAACTAGTATTGTGTGACGTCTTGGCAGCATGGTGGCCCAGTGGGTAGCGCTGTCGCCTCACACCAAGAAGGTCCTGGGTTCCAACTCTGGGGTTGCCCAACTTTGGGGGTCTTCCCAGGTCGTCCTCTGTGTGGAATTTGCATGTTCTCTCCGTGTCCGCGTGGGATTTCTCCGGGTGCTCCGGTTTCCCCCACCACCCAAAAGACATGCATGTTAGGGTTAGTACACCTGTCTCTGCCCCTGAGCAAGGCAGTGGAAAGAAGAACTGGAGTTGATCGCTGGGCGCTGCGCGGCAGCTGCCCACTGCTCCTAGCTACACAGCTAGCATGGGTTAAATCCATCCATCCATCCATCATCCGAACCGCTTATCCTGCTCTCAGGGTCATGGGGATGCTGGAGCCTATCCCAGCAGTCACTGGGCGGCAGGTGGGGAGACACCCTGGACAGACAGCCAGACTATCACAGGGCCCACACACACACACACACACACACACACACACACACACACACACACAGTCACACCTAGGGACAATGTAGTGCGGCCGATTCACCTGACCTACATGTGTTTGGACTGTTGGAGGAAACCCACGCAGACACGGGGACAACATGCAAACTCCCCACAGAGGACGACCCGGGACGACCCCCCAAGGTTGGACTGCATTTGGGTTGTCTCATTCTTTAAGAGTGTCAACCATTTTGGAATGTATTCCTTGTGGTAGGCAGCCATCCCATGCCACGCCAGAACCCTGCAGGCGTGTGTGCTGCTCGCTCTGTTTGTGTGTTGCATTGACAGGGACTGATGTAACCCAGAGACCCAAATGCCAAGATAGATACTTAAGTCTTGCATGCCCCCCCCCCAAAAAGCGACAATTTTTTGGCTGGCCTATAGTCTTTAGAGAAAATGTCCTGTACGCACAGTGCTGCCAGGCTCAAGTGTCCTTGAGCAAGAATTACCATCCTCCCGTGTGGACTGATGCAAAGGTCGATCCGCTGCAAAGAACCAAACTCCATCAGTGTCAGCTGCTGTCCTCTGCGGTGATGTGTATTAGCGTAAGTGGTAAACCGGCAGCGCTGCCGAGAGGCAGCACAGCTGGCTCCTCTGCCCCCGTGCCAGCTCACGTTTTGCACCAGTTGAACAGGCGGACCCACCTTGTCATTTAGTACCGCTGTCATGTGGAAACAACGCAACGTCGACTTTCTGTTTCGGATATGTCTTTGCGCATGCGCGGCAAGCCAGGTAAAAGCTGAATCAGAATTTGCTTTCGAACCCCAAAACACGCTGCACCAGAAGCTGGTCTGCCTCGAGGATCCGGTCCCCTGGCACAAACATAGCAATGTAGTGTACGCTGTTAGTGAATTAATTAAGTTTTCTTTATTAATCCCCTTGGGCAACACGAGTTACTGCAAACGAACCCATCCTAGCTGTCATGTGTGCAGCTAGGAGCAGTGGGCTGCCGCCTTCATGCTGCGCCCGGGGACCAGCTCCACTTCTTTCCCCGTTGCCTTGCTCAAGAGCACGGACACGTCAGGCCAGGACTTCAGAGTCCACACCCATCTATAGGCCAGTGGCCACTCGTTCAAGGATGAGGATGTGCACAGGCTCTGGAGGTAGAGCGGGTCGTCCAGTAATCAGAAGGTCACCAGTTCGATCCCCGACACCTCCAGAGAGTGCGTCGAAGTGTCCTTGAGCAAGACACTGAACTCCTAACTGCTTCTGATGAGCAAGTTGGTGCCTTGTGTAACCAGGTTAAAATTAATGTTTTTATTTTATTTTGTTTGAGTATGAAATATCACCAAATCCTGTCTGTGTGCTGTTATTTGTGTTTACTACATTTTATTTTATGTCATTATTTACTTTTATGTATGTTTTACAACGACCGTCATATACGTGTACTGTCGCTTTAAGAGGGAGGTCTTGTGGGTAAACGGAAGAGGGAACGCGGGAGAGGCCATTTTTGGTTTTGTGGGAGGAGTCTCAAGCAGCAATCGAGCCGAGCCACGCGTGTTTCTTACGGTAGGACAGTTTTGCTGGTTGAGGAGAACGTAACCTTGAGTATCCCTGTAAGAAGATACTGCAAGCTGTGGGATAAAATACTTGTTTATCCTTTCTTACATCGGAGTCCCGTGGACGGTTTCTCCTTCTAACGCACACGAGTGAAGTCCGGGCAGTGGTTGAACTTCGACCCCCACGTCCGTAAGAAACACCGCTCCCGCTGGAGGACTGGACGTTTGTCGAAGGGTTTGAAACCAAAATAAATGGCAAGGTGAGCCAAATAGAGTCCTGTGTGTCCCCCCTCCTTCCTTGATCATGATGATGATGATGAGGATGAGAGACTGAGGGCCCCCCACAACACCTGGGGCCCCACCGAAAATAGAACACAACGCAGAACTAACGATGAGAGTGACGGGCGTGCAGCAGGCTGACCAGGATAGAACAGCATAGGACTGCCCCCGTTACATTGGTGCCGTGACCCTCCTGGATCCTGAGAGTGACATCAGTTGCTCGCCGCTGGAGGCTGCTGTCGTCATCAAGCCCCAGACGTCCTCAGGTATTTCTATAGACTGTACGCTCATGTTACAGTGGACTGGAGTTGAGCTGTGTGGACACTGGACAGTCATAGCTGTGGTTACCATGGACTGGGCTTGTGAACAGGACATTTGTATATACTGAAGGAAGAAAAACACACGAAAAAAAAAAAAAGGAAAAAAGGTTAATGTTGATGTGATTGAAGGACTCGTGTGAATAATCTATTGATCTAAACTACTGGATATGTGCATATGTGATTAATCTATTGGTGAATTTGTTGATTGTGTGTGATTGTTTCAATCTCTTAGTGATTTCTAGATTCAATTATTTAAATGAATTGAGCTTTTCACTTTTTTTATTTTATTTTTTATTTTATCTGAGTGTTAGAGGTAGGAACATGGCAGAGGGTGGTTCGTACGTAGGTGGGGGTAACATTGCTGATCAGGATCTTTTGGATCGCCAGTGTGCTATGGAGAGGGGGTACCAGTTAGATGTGGGTGGGGGTTTACGGCTAGGTGTAGGTAGGAGTTTCGGGCAGCTCTTAGAGGGCGGGGAACCAGACACCAGAGCACCAGGACCTAGAGACCCGACCACAATTGGCACTCCTCAGTTCACCTCCACACGCTACGTAGAACGGGCCAGGCCAGGTATCAGCGAAGGGGCTGTGCTGGGTAACAGCGAGCAGCCAGGGGGTGAGTTAGCCATGGTCATTACTCAGTTGACAGAGAAGATAGGAGAGTCAATCACTGCTAAGCTGCAGGAAACACAAATGCTTAGAAACACACACACAGACAGTGCTAGGTCTGCTGAACAGCGTTTGGAGACAGCTCCTAGTGTTAGAGTAGTAATGCAGACAGACGCTAGGGAGCCTCCTATTTTCAGGGGCGATAGCTCTGATAAGTTTACAGTTCATGAGTGGGAGAGCCTTATGACTTTGTATTTGAGGAAGCGAGCCATTCCAGTTAGTGAGCAGTCACATGAGATTCTAGCTAAGCTTATGGGGAAAGCAGGGGACGTGGTGAGGATAAAGCTGCGCAACACATCTGTCGACCACATAGCGAACCCCCACATTATTTTTGATGTACTGAAGCAACACTTTAGTGACTTCACATACTCGAGCATGCCCCTGGCGGACTTTTACAGTACGCTGCCCAAGCCAGGTGAGGACGCTATGGAGTATTGGATTAGGCTTAATGAAACAGTGGAGGTGGCATACGAATGCTTGAAGTGGCAGGGCCGTAGTATTGAAGAGCCAAGCCACGAGGTAAGCATGATGTTTATCAAACACTGTCCAGATCAGTCTCTTGCCAATGTTTTTAAGTTCAAGTCCGCAGGGAAATGGTCTGCTAGCGAGATCCAGGAGAGGCTTGATGAGCACATGCTGCAGAGGAAGTCCCGTGTTGCTGCAGGTGGACAACGTGAAGCAGGCGCGGTAGAGCGTAGGTTCCATTCACAGGTTCATGTCCCTGTAGTCGACATGGCTCCCGACTTGAACACGACCGTGCCGGTGGTGCTATCTCCCGTCCCGGCTCATGCGTCATCTCCTATACCATTTTGTGCAAGGTCTCCTACACCGTCTCCTGCACCTGTCTCTGGCGGTGATGATTATATGAGGAGTTTGGTGAGCTTGCTAGACCGTTTGGTCAAAATGCAGACTCAGGTTCCAGTTAGCGCTGCAGTCCGGACACCGACGCAGACTCAACCGCCAGCTAGCGCCGCAGGGCAGGTGTCAGACGCACCGCAGCGGTTGTGCAGGGTTTGTAAGTCTCCGGATCACTCCACATTTTCCCACTGCAGCCGGGAGAACCGATGTATAAACTGTTTGTCTCCTGGTCATTGGAAGAGGGACTGTCCTCACCCTCAGCCGCCCAACCAGCTCCGTTCTCAGCCTGGTGGAAGAGCTGGTCGTCAGTCTCTTCCGTTAAACTACTAAACCCACACCTAGAGAGGGATGGTGTGGGTAATGTAGATGTATCCCTCACTGATGTCTCCGACCTGGCTCACTTGTATGAAGACAAGTGTGCCAAAGCACCTCAGGGTTCGCGTATGGTCATTCAGGCGACACAGAGGATTCAGGCTTTCAGTGACTTGTTCTATGCTCCTGTTCTTGTCAACCAGAGTGTGCAGCTTAATGGCATGTTGGATACTGGCTCTATGTCATGCAGTATCAGTGAAAATGCAGTAGAGAAGCTCCGCTCTGGGGGTGTTTTACCTGAGAAGCAGCAGCCTGAAGAGAACATTGTCTTGATTGGCTGCGGTGGTCTGGAGACTAGGCCTGATGGTTTTTATGACCTCAACATGCAGCTTTATGGTGTTTCCTTTGTCATACCCACTCTGGTCGTGCCCGGTCAGCATGATGATCTGATAGTCGGCACAAACGTCATTAAACATGTGGCCCATGTACTCAAGAGTGGTACTGAGTACTGGGACATCGCGTCCAGACAGGAACATCCGTCTAGTCCTGACGTTGAACAGTTCTTGTCCATGTTCACGAATGTAGAGCGCTGGAGGGGTGGTGCAGTTCCTGAGAAGATAGGTACTGTTAAGCTCACCCAGACCGTGACACACTTACCGAGGCACGAGCACTTAGTCTGGGGCAGACTTCCTGCTAAGGTGCCTATGTCAGCTGGAAGCACTGTTGTTGTGGAGCCGACAGACTCCAAGGCCATGCCACGCAGTGTCCTCGTAGGTCGACTTGTCACACCGCTCTGGGGTGATAGGTGGGTACCCATGACTGTTGTCAATCCATCTGACAAAGCCATCACACTGAAAAGGAACTGCAAGTTGGCTGATGTGTTTCCATGCTTGGCGATTGAGGACTTTAATGTTTTCCAGGGACTGCAATCAGTTGCAGGGAGGCATGAGTCCAACGCCACAGATAGTGCCTGTCCCCCTGTCCAGCCGGCTAGGAGTTTGTCAGAGCTCGGACTCAGTGACATTGACCTCAGCTCCCGTCAGGTTAGTGAGGCATGCAAGTCCCAGCTCACTCAGCTGCTCACCGAGTACCATGACATCTTCTCCAGGGACTCTCTGGACTGTGGCGAGGTCACAGGATACACACATCGCATCCATCTGGTGGATGAGCGCCCCTTTCGCTTGCCCTACAGGAGGGTTCCCCCAGCCCACTATCTGAAGTTGAGACAGGTTCTCACTGATATGGAGGAGAAAGGGATTATCCGGAAGTCCTCGAGCGCATACGCTTCACCGCTGGTTATGGTATGGAAGAAGGATGGCGGGCTTCGGATCTGCACTGATTTCAGATGGCTGAATGCTCGGACCTTGAAAGACGCTCATCCCTTGCCACACCAGTCGGACTGTCTTGCCGCGCTGGGTGGTAACTGCCTCTTTAGTACGATGGACCTCACCTCTGGCTTCTTCAACATCCCAATGCATGAAGATGACAAGAAGTACACTGCTTTCACGACTCCCCTTGGGTTGCATGAATACAATCGCATGCCACAGGGCCTTTGTAATAGCCCTGCAGCCTTCATGAGAATGATGATTGGGATCTTTGGGGATCTGAACTTCACGAAGCTTTTGTGCTATCTTGATGATCGTCTTGTCTTCGCGCCGTCAGAGGTTGAGGCTCTGTCGAGGCTCCGCACTGTGTTTCAGAGGTTGAGGGAGAACAACTTGAAACTGGCTCCGAAGAAGTGTCATCTGCTGCAGAAGCGGGTGCGGTTTTTGGGCCACGTGGTTGATGGCGGAGGTGTGTCTGTCGATCCCTCCAAAGTAGAGGTCATCTCCAACATGACAGTGCAGGATCTCATGGAAGGTGATGGGTGCACGCCTTCTGTTCGTAGGATCAAATCTTTCCTTGGTATGGTATTTTACTACCAGCATTTCCTCCCGAACTGCTCCTCCGTGGCTAAGCCCCTGTTCGCCCTTACAGCTGGACAAAAGAGGAGGGGGAGGTCAGCTAAGGATAAGAAGCCCCATGGCAGCTTCCGTAAGCTTACCTCCGCAGACTGGACGGTGGAATGTGGGGAAGCATTTGATCTGTTGAAGACGATGTTACTGGAGAGTGTGGTGCTTGCCCATCCAGACTTTGAGGTGCCTTTCATTTTGTCGGTCGATGCGTCTTTGGACGGACTCGGCGCGGTGCTGTCTCAAGTGCCCCGAGGAGAGTCCAAGGCCAGACCTGTTGGTTTTGCAAGCAAGTCACTCAGTGCCTCACAGCGGAAGTATCCAGCTCATAGACTGGAGTTCATGGCGCTGAAGTGGAGTGTTTGTGAAAAGTTCAGCCACTGGCTGAAGGGTCAAAGCTTCACCGTTTGGACAGATAATAATCCGCTGACTTATCTCCTAACGAAGCCGAAGCTTGACGCGTGTGAGATCCGCTGGGTGTCTAAGTTGGCGTCTTACACTTTCGATCTCAAACACCTGCCAGGGAAGAAAAACGTGGTGGCGGATGCCTTGAGTCGCGACCCTTTTTCCAAGCCCGTCAGTCAGAGGCTACTTAGGGAGCCCTACCCGGCCCTTGTTCAGGAAGTCGACGGGGTTGAGGGGGACTCTGTGCAGGATGTTTTCAGACTCAGTTGCCGGTCCCAAATAGTGAGTATTGCGCGATCTGGGTTTGCTTGTGATGCAGCTGAGGTCAGGGCTTTTTGTCAAGCCAAATGTGACTGGCCTGATGCATCAGTATTCACAGCACTCAGTTTGGTCCAGCACGTTCAGCATCTGTCGGGTGGTCAGGATACACTGCCAATGTTCTCCACCGAGGAGCTCAGGTTGAGTCAGGAGCAGGACCCCTGCATCTCCAAGGTGTTGCCCTTTGTCGCTGTTCGGAAGCGGCCATCGAGACGTGAGAGGCATGGTGCTGACCAGAAGGTCCTCAGGCTGTTGAAACAGTGGGAGAAGTTGGAAGTCAATGATGGTGTCTTGTACAGGGTGACAAAGGACCCAGTGTCCAAGCAGAGGAGGTCTCAGTATGTTTTACCTCTGAGTCTGAAAGACAAGGCACCAAATCCTGTCTGTGTGCTGTTATTTGTGTTTACTACATTTTATCTTATGTCATTATTTACTTTTATGTATGTTTTACAACGACCGTCATATACGTGTACTGTCGCTTTAAGAGAGAGGTCTTGTGGGTACACGGAAGAGGGAACGCGGGAGAGGCCATTTTTGGTTTTGTGGGAGGAGTCTCAAGCAGCAATCGAGCCGAGCCACGCGTGTTTCTTACGGTAGGACAGTTTTGCTGGTTGAGGAGAACGTAACCTTGAGTATCCCTGTAAGAAGATACTGCAAGCTGTGGGATAAAATACTTGTTTATCCTTTCTTACATCGGAGTCCCGTGGACGGTTTCTCCTTCTAACGCACACGAGTGAAGTCCGGGCAGTGGTTGAACTTCGACCCCCACGTCCGTAAGAAACACCGCTCCCGCTGGAGGACTGGACGTTTGTCGAAGGGTTTGAAACCAAAATAAATGGCAAGGTGAGCCAAATAGAGTCCTGTGTGTCCCCCCTCCTTCCTTGATCATGATGATGATGATGAGGATGAGAGACTGAGGGCCCCCCACAACACCTGGGGCCCCACCGAAAATAGAACACAACGCAGAGCTAACGATGAGAGTGACGGGCGTGCAGCAGGCTGACCAGGATAGAACAGCATAGGACTGCCCCCGTTACACTTGCATGGCAGCCTCCTCCACCAGTGTATGAATGTGTGTGTGAATGGGTGAATGGGAGGCGTTCACTCACTGCGTCTACATGCTCAGCTGAGTCGAGCTACGGTTACAGCCTGACTAGGACATGTAATTGGACTACTGTCGTTGTCCCAGTATACAGGTACCGGGGGAGAATCGATTTATTGACGGAAGTATGTCCGACCCCGGTACGGTAGGTGGCGATATGCCCCCTTTCAGCTGGTTGCTATTGTGTGAAAGACCGCTGCGGGAACTCTGGAGCATGCGCAGAACGCCTAGGCCAGTTCGGGGCCGATTGAAGCGTATAAATGCCAGAGTAAATCCATCCCCAACCGCTTCATCTAGGTGTGTTAGTCCCACTTCCAGGAATTCTACTTAGTACGATTTCAGTCGGACTAACATGTATTTTAGAAGTCCAGCTTTAGTCGGACTAACACAATAAATCCACTTGTTCTGACATCGTGTAAACGTGCTGACTGTAACGCACACTGAGTGGTTGGTAGACTAGAAGAGCGCTGTATACATGCAGCCCATTTACATCCTTGATAGGGAGGAACACTGGTTTGAACGGGAAGTCAAACTCATTCCACCACCAAGTCTCCTTGTCTTCCTCCCTCTGTCCAGATGACACCCCAAGTACCTTCCCAGCTGTCTCCCTCGCTATTTCTGCAGTGGTTGCCCAGCCACCCCCCAACTCTTCACTACCACCCAGTGCCTGCTCCTGCCTGAACTCCACACAACAGTCTTCTATCGTCAACTGCCACCATTTGATCCTTGGCTCTGCATTCACTCTCTTCCTCTTCTTGATCTCCAAAGTCTTCCTACAGACCACCATCCAATGCTGCCTAGCTACGTTCTCCCCTGTCACCACCTTGCAGTCTCCAATCCCTTTCAGGTCGCTCCACTTACATAAGATATAGTCTACCGACCAGTGGAGGAAAGTGCACACCACCAATGTGTAGCACCCACCTGGGTGATGCATGGCAGCCATTTTGCGCCAGAATGCTGACCACATGTCAGCTTGAGGTGGAGAGGGAGGAGTCATTGAGCCAATTACATGGGGGCCAGATGGAGAGAGCCAGGTTGGAAATTTCGCCAGGACACCGGGGTACCCCGGGGAACTCCCTACTCATTGCTGTAAGTGCCATGTGATCCTTAATGACCACAGTGAGTCAGGACTTGGTTTTAATGTGTCACCCGAAGGACGGCATCTCCTACAGCACAGTGCCCTTGTCACAACACTGGGACATTGGATTTTTTTGGAAGACTGCCCCCTACTGGCCCACCAACACCACTCCCAGCAGCACCTCCGTTTCCCCTCGAGGTCCCCCATCCAAACACCAGCCAAGCCCACACCTACTTAGGTTCCGTCCTTCGGCAGAGGCAGGGTACATGTAGGCATGACTGCTGGTTAAGCATCACATGCTGGTTGTGTTGCTTTATCTTCTAGGTTTAAAACCGATGTCACGTGATGAGTGTTCGTTGGGGCAGGTTGATGTTTCATAAAGCAAAGGGTTATCAAGTCAAATGATGTGCTGCCCGACTTAACGTGACGAGACAAGTGAAGTGTTTTCATTAGCCTCACTCCCAGGACCAGGCTACATCACTCATGCAGATCCTAAGATGAAGGCTAAATGAGATAATTGAGGGTTTTGAGACGCTTACCTTGCTTAACATGATCCGACAGACATTAAGTTCATTCACCAAACAACTGCACTCACGTATCTGAGATATTAGTCAGAATTTGATTAGGTTAAGCAGTGACAACAGTAATTCATTGTGTGTGTGTGTGTGCGTGTGTGTGTGTCTTTGTGTGAGTATATATATATATACATATATCAGAGATGGAAAGTAAGATAGAACGTGAGATATTACAGCTACTCTGGTTATGTTATAGTACTTGAGTAAATCTTTACCCGCAACGGTACATTTTTGAGTGTAATAAAATCATGGTACTTTTACTTTTAATTTGAGTTGATTCAAAGTAACAATTTTAAGATTCTATTTTAAATAAATGCTGGTTAAGTTACTATATTTTGCTGAACGAGGTGACACAATGACGATTCAGCCTATCGGCCACTGATGGAAGCTCCTGCATTGGCAGAAATACAGAGAAATACAAACGTGTGTCTGTGGCGACATTCCCGCCAGAAATTCCAAGTGTTTCACAGGAAGTGACGTATCTTATGTAACTCAGTAGTTTTTGTTTTTGGTGTGGTGGCAGACAAACTAGTTTAGCAGTTTGCGGTTTCCAAATGACTCCTGGGGAAATGTATGCCGAAAAAGAAGGCGGCCTGACTCTTCAAGACTGGCACTGTAGGCAGGAATTTTCAGCACCTTCCACCTCTGGTAAACATGTGCACACATCCATCGTACATTGGATGAAACCTTACCCCAAATTGACTCTCTCCGTGTCTCGGGGGAGGTTTTTGGGTATGGTGGTAAGGTGTCTGAAAGTGCAGTGGACCTCTCTGAGGCTGGGGCAGCTGCAACTGCGTGGGCAGGCAGGGGCTGCGAGGACCAGTGGAGACACGGAAGAGCGCTAGAGAGACGAAAAGAGGAGAAAAACAGAGGGAAGAATGAGACGGGGTGGAGGGAGACACTGAGAGGAGAGAGATGGGGGGAGGAAAGGAGAGGAGCAGAGAATACAACGAGAAAATATCAGAGGAGAAGAAGAAGGATGCTTGTCATAAAGAAGAGCAGAAGAGAAGAGAGGGGATCAGACATGAGGTTAATGTTGCCATTGACACTTTGTTCACTTCAGAATGGCTGGTGAATGTGTGTTGCCTTGTGTACCGTTTGCCAGAGAAGGGGGGAGAGGAGCAGGGAAAGCCAAGCTGCACACAATGTGCGACCGGGTGCACGGCAACACCACCGCGCCATGACTGGATGGCTGGCTGGCTGGCTGAAAACTCACGGCATCAATACACCTAGAGAGAGAGGGACAAAGGAGCGTCAGATGTGGTGATATAGTAGTATTACACTGAGAACCAGGAATCAGGGACACGTCATCTGTCATTTCATTTGGTTCCCCCAGCCCACAGCAGTGCAACACAAAGACAAAAACACATTTCCAAAAACTACAAGAACTTCAAGAACACAAATACGAACACATCTATCTAAACTAACACATATATATCCAAGCTAAACCCCAATATATAAATAAATAAATAAATTAATTAATTGCCGTACAAGAGAACAAACGCCAGCCAGGATGACTGTCAGAACTACCGGTCTGCATGGGCTAGCAGTTAGCTTAGCCTGCCCCGCTTCCGCGTCCTGTCCGATCGCCCTCGGTGCTTCCTCCTCGGGTGCAGCTTCGGGCAGCAGCCGTGGTTCTTGGGCCCACCGGACACAGCAGACCAGGCTCTCCCAGCCGATCCAACGCCACCTCTCCCAGCCAGATACCCTCGGCACACCTCCCCCCACTCCCCTCGACGACACCAAAAACACCACAGTCAACGCCAGGCGAGACCTCCGCCAGACCACCCTCTGTGTTATTGGAACTGCCGGTGTGCATGGGCTAGCAGTTAGCTTAGCCTGCCCCGCTTCCGCGTCCTGTCAGGCCGCCCTCGGTGTTACCTCCTCAAGCACCCATCCAGGTGGGTCCCTGGGCCCACAAGATGCAGCAGACCAAGCTCTCCCAGCCGATCCTGCTCCAGCTCTCCCAGCCACAAAACGAAGACAAAACCTAGACGCAGACGTGGACAGAGACGCTGCATGGACGGTACTGGGTGAGGCCGCCGCAAATGTGAATTCGCGCCGCCATCTTCCCAGACCGGAAGCGGGATATAATATAGCCCCATTCCAAAAAAGATGCGCATCCTCGAATAATATCAGTTGGTAGCCCCATTGATAAATGTGTGCCTTAAAGGGAAATGTTATCTGTCATGATGTGCTCATACAGGAAGCACTGATCGTCTATATATCACTATAGGAAGTTGAACCCCTTTGGTGTAACTCATACTGACTGAGAGAACTATCTTTTCTGTTCAGACAGCCAGTCCAGCAGGTACTGCATGTACCAACCAGCATGCATTGCAAGAGGACTCAAGTGTTTGTCAAGCTGCTAGAGATGTAATGCTTCTTATACGTCCCCTCTTCTCCCCCTCTTCCTCTCTCTCTCTCTCTCTCTCTCTCTCTCTCTCTCTCTCTCTCTCTCTCTCTCTCTCTCTCTCTCTCCTATAGTCTCTTAGTTTTTTTATGTTGAAAATATGTGACGTCATTTAACACGCTATCCTTCGGCTGTGCTAACAGAGAACGATTTAGTCTATGTACATGGAGTAAGTTGGGTCAAGCAGATCACCATCAGCTAGGTGATCGTATGGCGCTGTAGTTACTGAGCCTTGTGTTTGAGTATGGTCTTCCTTTAAGGGGGATCACAGTATCACAAAATTCAAGCTACTTCTACTTATATACTTGTACGTGCATGCGCGCGCAAACACACCCACACTCATAGTAATACACCTCTTCAGGTCAAGAGTCGTGGATGACACACCTTGTCCAAGTTACATGCCACAATCCTAATCCCAAATCCTTACTAGTCTTGTAGTCGCTGCACCTCTGCGTCCTAAATGACGGCCTGCTGGCTATCTGACACACGTCACGGCGGCGTAATGGAAGCGGGGGAACAAAACCAAGCTCTCCGATTTTTCACCTCCTAATGCACAAGCGCTTTGGCTCAACACGATGAAAGAGAAAATCATCAGCATGCCTCGCAGAGTGGATCCATTAAAATCCACATCACAAGTCCAAGCTGGTGGAGGAACAAGAGAGGAATTGGAATGTGCAGGGAGAATAAGAGGGGGACAGAAACCAAAGAAAGAGAGAATTAGTGCGAGCAAGTGTCTGTGGGTGAGAGAAAGAGGTGTCAGAGAAATCTCCAGGACCAGGAGGCAGATAGTTGACAAGTACAGCAGCAATCCTAACACCGAAGTATTTGCCCGGGAGGATGATACAACACACGAGAAATCCTGGTTTGAAGACCGGCATTAGAGGCCCCCTGTCTAAACTGCAGAGTCCCTTGGGGGAAATCAACAGAGAGCAAATCCTCTTTCATCCAGGCTAATCACGCTCGAAAGCATCACGTGTGTATTTGTGGAGGCACCATTCAGCTCCGTCTTCAACCTGCAGTGGGGTTTCAGGAATTAGGAATGGGATTAACAAATCAGAACTGCATTCTGGTTGCCAACTGCAAACCATCACGACTCCCGCGGTGCTTGATCAAAGTGCTTGTGGATGTCATGGAGGGAAATCACAAACACAAACACTGTATTTGTCGTTTCATTTCATGCACTTGCACACATGAAATTACACAAAACGTCATTTCCCCCAGCCCACAACAATGCAACACAAAGACAAAAACACATATCCAAAAACCACACATATCTAAACTAAACAAACAACCAGACAAACACAAATCACTGTCCAAGAGAACGAATTCCCACCAGGGTGACTGTGGGAACTGCCGGTCTGCATGGGCTAGCAGTTAGCTTAGCCTGCCCCGCTTCTGCATCCTGTCAGACCGCCCTCGGTGTTTCCTCTTCGGGCGCATCTTTGGTCAGGGCCGTGGTCCTTGGGCCCACAGGACGCACAGACCAAGCTCCCTCAGCCGATCCAGCACCAGCTCTCCCAGCCAGACACCCTCGACGCACCTCCCCGCACTCCACACGACGACACTAAAAACACAGCCGAGGCTAGGCGAGGGTGCCGCCAGACCGCCCTTGCTGTTATCGGAAATGCCGGTCTGCATGGGCTAGCAGTTAGCTTAGCCTGCCCCACTTCTGCATACCTCCTTGGGCGCAGCTCCAGGGAGGGCCGTGGTCCCTGGGCCCAGAGGACGCAGCAGGCCAAGCTCTCCCACCCGATCCAGCGCCAGCTCTCCCGGCCATCAAACGAAGACACTTAGACGCAGACGTGGACAAAGACCCTGCATGACGGTGTTGGGTGAGGCCGCCGCACACGTGAATTTGCGCCGCCATCTTCCCACACCGGAAATCTTTCTGCACACCTCATTTGAATACAACCGCTGCCGATCAAAATTCTGCAAAGTTTAAAAAGGACGAGAAACAAAAAAACTAACTGCTAATACTGATACAAACATTACAATACTTCTACTGCTACTATCAATATTTATACTACTATTAATACTACTACTACTAATGGTACTAATCGTAATTTTCAGACGTCATTCATCTCAATCCTTTGTAATGAACCTGTCCTGGTTGTTATCACAAACGCAGTATTTGTACAACGTGTTGAGAAGTACTTCAGGTTTCCGGGCGGCTCAGCCAAATCCGTGTGTTCCACGGAGGTTCAGGCCTGATCACCGTGTCTCGGGTTCGAATCACACACGGGCCCTTTTGCTGCACGTCTTCCACAACCCCCCCCCCCCCCGTCTACCTCCAGCGGCCCGGCAAGTAAAGGTCACCGTTGTGTTAAAAGTAGACATGGTTCAGTGGTTAGGGCCTGTGTCTCTGCAAGCACCTGTCCTCCCTACTCCCCACAGCACTGACATAAACCCCCATGGTGGCCTCACCTCTCGTCCTCCCCTTCTGCAGATCTCCCATATCGACACGGGGGGGGGGGGGCTGCTGTACTGTGCCAGGTGCTTGGGAGCAGATTTTGTGGCCTAAATGTGAAACCCGAAGCTGTCAAAGGTGTGTAGTGCACCTTTCAGACCTCCGGGTGGAGTACATCCACATGTACAGGAAAACACACTTTACACTTAACTCACACACACACACGCACACACACACACACACACACACACACACACACACACACACACAAATACATACACACACGCGCGCACGCGCGCGCTCGCGCGCGCACACACACACATTTAGAAACACAGAAAGGGCGTGAGGAATTAAGAGACGGAGCAAGATAGCTAGAAAGAGAGAGAGAGAGCGAGAGAGAGAGAGAGAGCGAGAGAGAGAGAGAGAGCGAGAGAGAGAGAGAGAGAGACAGAGACAGACAGAGAGAGCGAGAGCGAGAGAGAGAGAGAGAGAGAGAGAGAGAGAGAGAGAGACAGAGAGAGACAGAGAGAGAGAGAGAGAGAGAGAGAGAGAGAGAGAGGGAGAGAGACTTTCAACAATACTTTAATAAAAAATTACAACACAAAGAGCAACATGGTCAGTAACACAAGATGCACAGAATGTAAATCATCTCAGGACCCTCCCCAACACCAGCTCATCATGTCCAACACACAGAGAGAGAGAGCGAGAGGGAGAGAAAGAGGGAGAGAGCGAGAAAGAGGGAGAGAGAGACTTAGAAAGAGGGAGAGTTAGAAACAGGGAGATAAAGGGGGAGAGGGAGAGAGAGTGTGTGTTAGAAAGAGGGAGAGAGAGAGAGGGAGAGAGAGAAAGAGAGAGGGTTAGAAAGAGAGCGATAGAGAGGGAGAGAGAGAGAGGGAGAGAGAGAAAGAGAGAGGGTTAGAAAGAGAGCGATAGAGAGGGAGAGAGAGAGTTGGAAAGCGGGAGATAGAGAGAGAGAAAGAAAGAGAGAGAGAGTCAAGTGAGTGTTATTTGTGTAGCCCAGTATCACACATTACAAGTTTGCCTCAAGGAGCTTTACAGCAACACAAAGTAATTAGATTCCACGAGAGAGCGAGAGAGCAGGGGATGAGAGAGAGAGAGGGAGAGAGAGAGAGCGAGAGAGAGCGAGAGAGAGAGAGAGAGAGAGAGAGAGAGAGAGAGAGAGAGAGAGAGACAGAGACAGACAGAGAGAGAGAGAGAGAGAGAGAGACAGAGACAGAGACAGAGACAGACAGAGAGAGAGAGAGAGAGAGAGCGAGCAGGGGATGAGAGATAGGTAGATGTGGTTTTAGTGAAAAACATGCTGCACATCATACCTATCTGGAGTCATTAGAGGCCAGTTTGAGGGTCTGGTTTCCATGTCTGTCTTTGTGTTTTCGCCATACACGCTGATTTACCTACCAGCTGTGTGTGCGTGTGTGCGCGTTCGTACGTGCGTGTGCGCGCGCGTGCCAGGAACATAGTAAACTGGGTGAACAATTTGACCATGTGTCATTATCATACCAATGACGGACAGAGAAATCACACGCACACGCACACGCACACACACAGTGGGGAATAAGTTAATGTGACAAACACATGAGTGTACAGAGGTCCTCATGATGCCGACACTGAAAACCATTAGACCGGACGGACTGCTGCTGTGAAGATGTTCCCCTCACACAGGGAAAATACACAACTAAATACATAAACAGATAGCTAGCTAGCTAGCTAGCTAGATAGATAGCTAGCAAGCTAGATACTAGATAGATAGATCCACGTTGAGAAGCATCATCATATCCACACCAGTCTTCTTCTTGAGAGCAGATGAGTGACACATGTCTTCTGGATTGTTCACACTGATCGTAGGTGAGCTAAGATGAGTTGCGAGTGGAGCTAATCATTATGACGTCATAACGGGACGCACACCCAGCGGTGTAAGGTCGATTTCTGATGAGCTCACTCATATTTAAATGAAGGCGCCTTATTGGGCATTTTACATTGGCTTGACCAACCGGAACTATCCATCTTATAATTCACTTAAACACTTAGCACGCTGTGATGAATATTAATTTATTCTATAATCACATTTAATCACGTGTGAAAGAGCATTTACCCAACCAGTCCCTCTCTCCCACGTGACAGTTGTTTACATGCTACTGCTCCTTCCCCACTACCACTACTACTACTGCCACTACTACCACTACCACTACTACGACTACTACGACTACTACTACTACCACTACTACCACTACTACTACTACTACTACTACTACCACTACCACTACTACTACTACAACAACTACTACTACTACCACTACCACTACTACCACTACTACTACTACTACTACTACTACTACTACTGTCACTACCACCACTACTACTACTACTACTACTACTACTACTACCACTACTACTACTACTACTACTACTCCCACTACCACTACTACCACTACTACTACTACTACCACTACTACTACTACTACTACCACTACTACTACTGCCACTACCACCACTACTACTACTACTACCACTACTACTGCCACTACTACTGCTACCACTACTACTACTACTACTACAACTACTACTACTACCACTACCACTACTACTACTACTACTACTACCACTACCACTACTACTACTACTACAACTACTACTACTACTACTACCACTACTACTACTACCACTACCACTACTACTACTACTACTACTACTACTACTACTACTACTACTACTACTACTACTACTAATACCACTACTACTACTACTACTACCACTACTACTACTACTACTACTACTACTACTACTACTATTACCACTACTACTACTGCTACTACTACTATTACCACTACTAGTACTGCTACTACCACTACCACTACTACTACTACTACTACTACTACTGCTACCACTACCACTACTACTACTACTACTACTACTACTACAACTACTACTACTACTACTACTACCATTACTACTACTACTACTACCACTACTACTACTACTACTACTACCACTACTACTACTACTATTACTACTACTACTACCACTACTACTACTACTACTACTATCATTACTTACTACTACTACTGCTAATACGACTAACATTAATACTAATACTACTACTATCATTACTAATGCTACTATTACTGCTATTACTACTACCATTACTACTACTACTACTACTACTACTATTACTATTTCTACTTCTACTACTACTTCCCTGTTCTACCTGTCTGATGGCTTTAGTATGTGTCTGTGTGTCAGCACAGCGGAGACAGTAATAAGGGAACGGCAAGACACGAGGAGAAATAGAAGCGAAGTAGAGACTCAGGAGGAGGAAAGACAAACGAGGAGCAATAGAAGCGAAGTAGAGACACAGGAGGAGGAAAGACAAACGAGGAGCAATAGAAGCGAAGTAGAGACACAGGAGGAAGAAAGACAAACGAGGAGAAATAGAAGCGAAGTAGAGACACAGGAGGAGGAAAGACAAACGAGGAGCAATAGAAGCGAAGTAGAGACAAAGGAGGAGGAAAGACAAACGAGGAGAAATAGAAGCGAAGTAGAGACACAGGAGGAGGAAAGACAAACGAGGAGACAGAGAAGCGAAGTAGAGACACAGGAGGAGGAAAGACAAACGAGGAGCAATAGAAGCGAAGTAGAGACACAGGAGGAGGAAAGACAAACGAGGAGACAGAGAAGCGAAGTAGAGACACAGGAGGAGGAAAGACAAACGAGGAGCAATAGAAGCGAAGTAGAGACACAGGAGGAGGAAAGACAAACGAGGAGAAATAGAAGCGAAGTAGAGACACAGGAGGAGGAAAGACAAACGAGGAGCAATAGAAGCGAAGTAGAGACACAGGAGGAGGAAAGACAAACGAGGAGAAATAGAAGCGAAGTAGAGACACAGGAGGAGGAAAGACAAACGAGGAGAAATAGAAGCGAAGTAGAGACACAGGAGGAGGAAAGACAAACGAGGAGACAGAGAAGCGAAGTAGAGACACAGGAGGAGGAAAGACAAACGAGGAGCAATAGAAGCGAAGTAGAGACACAGGAGGAGGAAAGACAAACGAGGAGACAGAGAAGCGAAGTAGAGACACAGGAGGAGGAAAGACAAACGAGGAGCAATAGAAGCGAAGTAGAGACACAGGAGGAGGAAAGACAAACGAGGAGCAATAGAAGCGAAGTAGAGACACAGGAGGAGGAAAGACAAACGAGGAGCAATAGAAGCGAAGTAGAGACACAGGAGGAGGAAAGACAAACGAGGAGCAATAGAAGCGAAGTAGAGACACAGGAGGAAGAAAGACAAACGAGGAGAAATAGAAGCGAAGTAGAGACACAGGAGGAGGAAAGACAAACGAGGAGCAATAGAAGCGAAGTAGAGACACAGGAGGAGGAAAGACAAACGAGGAGAAATAGAAGCGAAGTAGAGACACAGGAGGAGGAAAGACAAACGAGGAGACAGAGAAGCGAAGTAGAGACACAGGAGGAGGAAAGACAAACGAGGAGCAATAGAAGCGAAGTAGAGACACAGGAGGAGGAAAGACAAACGAGGAGACAGAGAAGCGAAGTAGAGACACAGGAGGAGGAAAGACAAACGAGGAGCAATAGAAGCGAAGTAGAGACACAGGAGGAGGAAAGACAAACGAGGAGAAATAGAAGCGAAGTAGAGACACAGGAGGAGGAAAGACAAACGAGGAGCAATAGAAGCGAAGTAGAGACACAGGAGGAGGAAAGACAAACGAGGAGACAGAGAAGCGAAGTAGAGACACAGGAGGAGGAAAGACAAACGAGGAGCAATAGAAGCGAAGTAGAGACACAGGAGGAGGAAAGACAAACGAGGAGACAGAGAAGCGAAGTAGAGACACAGGAGGAGGAAAGACAAACGAGGAGACAGAGAAGCGAAGTAGAGACACAGGAGGAGGAAAGACAAACGAGGAGCAATAGAAGCGAAGTAGAGACACAGGAGGAGGAAAGACAAACGAGGAGAAATAGAAGCGAAGTAGAGACACAGGAGGAGGAAAGACAAACGAGGAGCAATAGAAGCGAAGTAGAGACACAGGAGGAGGAAAGACAAACGAGGAGAAATAGAAGCGAAGTAGAGACACAGGAGGAGGAAAGACAAACGAGGAGAAATAGAATTGAAGTAGAGACACAGGAGGAGGAAAGACAAACGAGGAGCAATAGAAGCGAAGTAGAGACACAGGAGGAGGAAAGACAAACGAGGAGACAGAGAAGCGAAGTAGAGACACAGGAGGAGGAAAGACAAACGAGGAGCAATAGAAGCGAAGTAGAGACACAGGAGGAGGAAAGACAAACGAGGAGAAATAGAAGCGAAGTAGAGACACAGGAGGAGGAAAGACAAACGAGGAGCAATAGAAGCGAAGTAGAGACACAGGAGGAGGAAAGACAAACGAGGAGAAATAGAAGCGAAGTAGAGACACAGGAGGAGGAAAGACAAACGAGGAGAAATAGAATTGAAGTAGAGACACAGGAGGAGAAAAGACAAACGAGGAGCAATAGAAGCGAAGTAGAGACACAGGAGGAGGAAAGACAAACGAGGAGAAATAGAAGCGAAGTGGAGACACAGGAGGAGGAAAGACAAACGAGGAGAAATAGAAGCGACGTAGAGACACAGGAGGAGGAAAGACAAACGAGGAGCAATAGAAGCGAAGTAGAGACACAGGAGGAGGAAAGACAAACGAGGAGCAATAGAAGCGAAGTAGAGACACAGGAGGAGGAAAGACAAACGAGGAGCAATAGAAGCGAAGTAGAGACACAGGAGGAGAAAAGACAAATGAGGAGAAATAGAAGCGAAGTAGAGACACAGGAGGAGGAAAGACAAACGAGGAGCAATAGAAGCAAAGTGGAGACACAGGAGGAGGAAAGACGAACGAGGAGAAATAGAAGCGAAGTAGAGACACAGGAGGAGGAAAGACAAACGAGGAGAAATAGAAGCGAAGTAGAGACACAGGAGGAGGAAAGACAAACGAGGAGACAGAGAAGCGAAGTAGAGACACAGGAGGAGGAAAGAGCGCAGAGGGAGGCGGTGTGGTCCGCAGTACCAGATGATGTGGTGCAGGTGTCGTGACTCTCAGTGACCGTGGTGCAGTGGTGTACGTCCACTGGCCGAGACAGTGAGGCCACTGTCCAACCCGCACTGCTGGCACCAACTGGTTCTGTGTCAGTACTGTCAAACTGCACCCTTTATCCTTCCTCCGTCCTCTCTTTCTACACCTTCTTTCTCCAATCCAACCTTTCCATCATTACACACCTCTCTTCTGTTCTGTTCAGAAGGAGAGCGAGAGCGAAGGGCAGGGTAAATTGTAAAGACGTGCGTGCCAGCAGTCAGAGCCATGCTGTCGTAAAAACGGGGAAGAACTGATGTAAGGGGAAAAATGAATGAGGGAAGAGAAAGACAAAAAGAGGGGAGGCACAAAGCATTTTAAAGAGCCTCATAATGAGGGCAATATATCTTTAAGTCAAACGCGTTAAACTCACTGGCAGCCCAGTCACAGCTGCCCTGTTGAAGACGCCACATGTCGGGCGGAACTACGACGTACGATTCCCACATGTTCTCCATGCACCGCTGTGCGGGTCTGCTACCACGCCTTATCCTTATACCGCCATTCAGACACCCCACATTCCTACACGTTCTATCTAGCGCTCCTATCAGATGAAAGCTCAGCATCCTCAGGGAGTCATCGATAAACATGTCATCCAACCCCTGAGGGTGCATTTCCGAAATTATTAGTGTGTTTTGTGGGCACAAGCAACACAATAGTCACTTAACATACAGTACAGTCCAAGCTTCTGATACAGACGTGAATCAAAAACAATGGCAGGACCGTCCAAGTTACACGATTTCCTGTTTAATCGGTGTAATACTAAGCTGTCCTTCACTCCAACCACCTGGTCCAGGGGGGTTGTGTTTGACCTCATCATACCATACAACTGTGTGACATGAGAATCCCCTCTCACGAGGCCAAAACTACCGAGGGGCTTCCCTCTGTGAACTGCATCTTGCACAGGTTATAAAACTTACTTTTTATAAATTCCATATCTCATCTCATCTCATCATCAGCCGCTTCTCCGGGGTGGGGTCCCGGTGGCAGCAAGCAAAGTAGGGCACTCCAGACGCCCCTCTCCCCAGCAACGCCCTCCAGCTCCTCCTGGGGGATCCCAAGGCGTTCCCAGGCCAGATTGGACATGTAGTCCCTCCAGCGAGTTCTTGGTGTACCCCGGAGTCTCCTCCCAGTGGGATGTGCCCGGGAAATCTCATAAGGAAGGCGCCCAGGAGGCATCCTGATCAGACGCCCGAACCACCTCAACCGGCTCGTTTCGACGCAAAGGAGCTCCGAGCTCCCTCCGGATATCCGAGCTCCTCACCCTATCTCTAAGGCTGAGCCCAGACACCCTACGGAGGAAACTCATTTCAGCCGCTTGTATCCACGATCTCTCCCTTTCTGTCACTACCCAAAGTTCGTGACCATAGGTGAGGGCTGGAAGGAAGACTGACTGGTACATTGAGAGCTTTGCCTTCCGGCTCAGCTCCCTCTTCACCACAACGGTCTGGTACAACGTCCACATTACTGCTGATCTTGCACCAACCCGCTTGTCAATCTCCCGCTCCATCCTACCCTCACTCGTGAACAAGACCCCGAGATAATTCAACTCCTTCACTTGAGGCAACAACTCATCCCCAACCCGGAGGGAGCAATCCACAATTTTCCGGTAGAGAACCATGGCCTCAAACTTGGAGGTGCTGACTCTCATCCCGGCCATTTCACACTCAGCTGCAAACCACCCCAGTGCGTGCTGGAGGTCACGTTATGATGAAGCCAACAAAACCACATCATCTGCGAAGAGCAGAGATGCAGTTCTGAGATTCCCAAAACGGACACACTCCTCACCTTGGCTGCACCTTAAGATCCTGTCCGTGAATAGCACAAACAGAATCGGAGACAAGGGACAACCTTGGCGGAGTCCAACACCCACCGAAAACGTGTTTGACTGAATGAATACGGCTTTGACATTTAGAATACAGACACAGCTCTCATTTGGGTTATACAAGGACCGGGAATGGCTTGTAGCAACTGCCCCGGTACCCCATGAGTTCAAGACTCGGTCTGTTTGTGTACTTGTCTTATCGGCATGAGAAAAGGAAAAGCATCTTCAGAACAGAGGTGGCTATTGGCCAGGGCTGCTAATGGAGGTGGTGTGTTGTGAGGCCAGCTGTGTGTTGCACTGTGCTCCAGAAGGAAGAAACACAACACGAAACACAGTGATTACAACGTGCCATTAAAAACCCCTATAATGGCCTATTAACAGCTCTTCTCTTATTCTCTCTTTCTGCAAGTCACTGTGCTGTGGGCCGGCTCTCATGCGGGACTTGTAGATTCTCACTCCGGCTTGTCTCATAAAGTATCATAT
>JAJHIY020001248.1:122500-155000 GCA_022114975.2 Lampris megalopsis
TACAAGCGGCTGAAATGAGTTTCCTCCGTGGGGTGTCTGGGCTCAGCCTTAGAGATAGGGTGAGGAGCTCGGACATCCGGAGGGAGCTCGGAGTAGGGTCACTGCTCCTTCGCGTCGATAGGAGCCAGTTGAGGTGGTTCGGGCATGTGATCAGGATGCCTCTTGGGCGCCTTCCTTTGGGGATTTTCCGGTCCGACTGGGAGGAGACCCCGGGGTAGACCCAGAACTCGCTGGAGGGACTACATGTCCAATCTGGCCTGGGAACGCCTAGAGATCCCCTAGGGGGAGCTGCTGGGCTTTGCTGGGGAGAGGGACGTCTGGAGGGCCCTACTTAGCTTGCTGCCACCGCGACCCTACCCCAGAGAAGCGGCTGATGATGAGAGGAGATGAGATGACATGAGATGAGATGACATGAGATGACATGAGATGACATGACATGAGATGAGAGGAGATGAGAGGAGATGAGATGAGATGAGATGAGATGAGATGTACCATTAGAGTTTTACTCATCTAGAAATGACATATGATAATGGTTTAATAATAATAATAATAATAATAATGGTTTAACAATTATAATACTGTGGTTTTCTACATGAACAATCTTGTGAGTTAAAGAAAATTTACACATTACTGTCTAACTTATTTCGACGGTGAAGCGTCACAAAAATATACAAATCAGTTGTGTTTCCATCTGCTGATCGGAAACACATGTAGAGGCTCTCTTAACAGAGCTAGCTCCACAAACTGTACAAGCTAATGAAAGAATGTACAAAGTCACATAAAAGAAAATAGAAAATAGGAAACAGAATAAGAGAGAGGAAGCAAATAAACTAATAAAATACCAATAAATCAATCAAACAAAGTAAAGCAGATAATAGAGTCCAGCCCTTCCACAAAAGCCAGGCTGAAAAGGTAATCCTGAGATTTCTTTCATTGACATTGGATTTATTGGTAGTGGAACTGATGCCGGTACCGGTGCTTAACGATACCACTTAGTGGTACCAATTTTGTCATGTTATATAAAATATGTATTATTATTGGTATCATATATCATATGCGTCATACGTCAGTATCTACAGCGCCATCATATTCGATCAATAGAAAGTAGTTGGTACCAAGCAGACAGCAACAGAACCAGCAGAACAGCAGAGTTCTGAGTAATGACCTGCAGCGTGGAAGGGCGGTGAACATGAGACAGGCTCTTCACCACTTTCTTTGGAGAACAGTGGGCATATCAGCGCTTCCTGCTACAATACAACACATCTGATGCTGATCGTATCGCCTGCTGCGGAACATGACTTACGTATGTTTTCTTATGTATGCTCACTTATGTATGCTTACTTATGTATGCGTTCTTATGTATGTTTTCTTATGTATGCTTTCGTATGTATGTTTTCTTATGTATGCGTTCTTATGTATGTTTTCTTAAGTATGTTTTCTTATGTATGTTTTCGTAAGTATGTTTTCTTATGTATGCTTTCGTATGTACGTTTTCTTATGTATGTGTTCTTATGTATGTTTTCTTATGTATGTGTTCTTAAGTATGTTTTCTTATGTATGCTTTCGTATGTATGTTTTCTTATGTATGCGTTCTTATTTATGTTTTCTTAAGTATGTTTTCTTATGTATGCTTTCGTATGTACGTTTTCTTATGTATGCGTTCTTATGTATGTTTTCTTAAGTATGTTTTCTTATGTATGCTTTCGTATGTACGTTTTCTTATGTATGCGTTCTTATGTATGTTTTCTTATGTATGTGTTCTTAAGTATGTTTTCTTATGTATACTTTCTTATGTATGCTTTCTTGTGTATGTTTTCTTGTGTATGTTTTCTTAAGTATGTTTTCTTATGTATGCTTTCTTATGTATGTTTTCCCGAACCTCTTGCACTGTCAGTACAGTCCTTATCCGTCTGCTCAGTACCGCTCATTTTGGTACCAGAAGTACTCGGTACCTATCCATACACGAGCCCCTCTGTGAGTACTGCATGCCTCTGTGAGTACTGCATGACGCCCTGGCATCCAAACCTCTTACAAGTCTGGTAACTCTCACTGTGGCCTTATTGATTCAACACACGCTCTTCCATTGAACAGTCTCTTTATAGACCAGTCAAGTGCACTTGCTGCCTGCAGCTAGCATGGACATTTTGGCACCTCTAAGTAACTTTTAATGATTACTATTTACCATCATTTGCTTAAAAATACCCTCTTATTTTACCTTATATTCTACAAACCTTAGCCACCACTGCCTCGGCATACTATATGGCACATAAGGAGCGAGATTGACGGACTTTATATGCTCCTGGCATTGTATAACGGCTTTGCCCCTTGTCTTTGGTGTTTATTGTGATTTCCAGCAGTAGGTTCAGAGTACAGTCGTATTATTCTGTTTGAGCCTGGATCTGACATTTTGATAATCTACTCCATTCCGCCATAATCTTTTCCTACATCTCTTCCCGTCTTTCACTCCACCTCTTAATCTGCCCCTCTCCCTCTCACCTTCTGAAGTTCCCGGAGGCAATCTTCAGTAAGCTGCCCATTCTCTCTCTGGTTCTTTACCTCGTGCACCTAAGTCCTTCATACAGAGGCACGGGGCTCAGAGAATATCCCCAGTGAAAGGGAGTCTTGGCTGGAGTTTATTTATAAGGCCTTTCTGTGCAGGAGAGACTCCGTTCCAGCGTTGGCAAGTGGATTATTGTGGATTTGATTGTGTAGTTTAGCTGGTTCTGTTTAAATAATGCTGAAATTGCAACGCTTGCGAGTTCAACTCTGGCTCCGAACCTTTCCTGTCAACTCGTCTCCTGCTCTGGCGTTCACTATAGATTAACCTAGCAATGGCAAGCATGAATAACCTTTTATTTCATGTTGAACAACGACATGTTTTAATAGATGGTCAATCTGGATTCTCTAGTTAAGCTAGAGTTCTAGCTAAGCTATTCATTTTGGCCAGCAGTACCTCAGAGGCTACTGCTGGCCAAAATGAATAATAATGGTAACAATATCAATAACAGTAACAATAACAATAGCAATAACAACATCAATAACAATAACAATAACAATAGCAATAGCAATAGCAATAACAGTAACAACAATAAAAATAAAGATATTCATTATCATCATAATTATCAGCAGCAGCAGCAGCAGCAGCATCAGCAGCATTTATGCCACCATGTAGATTAAACACGTTGGATGATAGTTAGTAAATTGTGTCTAAGATTTGTGTTTAAGATTTGTTCTAAAGTAGGTGGTCACTAATGCACAAGTGCTAACACACAGAAAACACCCACTTGTTCAGAGACACCCACAGACACAGACTTAAACTGAACGAGGATAAGAATTCATGCAAGGGGTTCTGAGCGGAGATCGAGAACATCACCTGCCGCTCCTGATCTCTGTCACGTTACAGCAGTAGCGAACCGTGGTCCTGGACCCTGGGCCTTCAGCAGGACCACATGTGGCAATAAAAAAAAAAAATCAAACATAGCAATAGAAATAATAGCCAGAGCACTGTCACGTGGAAGTTCAGCATATTAAAGGTTTCTTTGTCCTAACTGGCTTCACAACACACAAAGGTCATTCCGGAAAACCTTGTAATCCAGCTTCTAGTGCCCCTCTGGTCAGTCGTTTACAAACACACTAAGACTAATTTACAGACGCCTCTTTACAACAGCAGACGTCAGCAAAAGTTGCACAATTTCGAGATAGAATGAAAATAGAGAAAACCAGCCCATTATTTTAAAAGAGCTGCGCACTCACCAAATGAAGATCACTTGAAAACAAAGTCCATCCTGCGATCCCTTCAACAAAGTGTGTCATTTCTGGGTCGTACAGTTTGTCCTCTGACTTCAAGTCCATAAGAAGTTCTTTCTCAAGTGATATTAAAAACCCAGGCTGACAGACGAGCCCGTCCAGTGCTGTTTCTTGTGTACGTTTTCATCCTTTTCAATGCTGAGAGTGTTCTCTCCACCGAAGCTGTGGACACGGGCAAGCGAGAAGGTGGAGTTGGGGCATACTTTCGGCCAGTCCCTTTTGCTGGAGAAAGTGGAGGAGATCAGACATAGCGTACGTTACACATAGCTCAGTCTTCAGACGGGATATGTCGAAGTGGCACCCGTAACTTTCCTCCAGACTGCCAAGAGCCTTGTTGGGGAAGTTCTGCCCATACGCAGTAAACTGCTGTGGGTCTAGTAGTGCAAGAAACAAGAGTCTCTCGTGGTCTTTGAACCTGCCCCTCACTTGTGTGAGCAGCTTGACCATTAGCCAAATGTGTAGTTGTTGGCAATGAGTGCACACATCATACTGCGCTCCAGCCTGCCGCCTTCTGGGTACCGCAGTCTCACCAACTGTTTCCTCATAGAAGACATTGGAAGCTCCCCTTCTCCCTCTCAATGGTGTCACAAAAGTCACTAATTGGGCGGTGTCCCCCCCCCCGCCTGTCGCCCAATGACTGCTGGCATAGGCTCCAGCATCCCCTCGACCCTGAGAGCAAGACAAGCGGTTAAGATAATGGATGGATGGATGGATGGATGGATGGATGGATGGATGGAAGGAAGGAATTTAGCTGTAGCTTCTAATCCACCACGTATCTTACTGATCGGCATCTGGCTTCTATGATGAATACGTCAACCCAGGAAAGGTCCTACCCCAAGGCAGGCGCGGATCTACGGGGTGGCAAGGGGTGGCAGCTGCCACCTCTGGGACACAGTCTTGCCACCCCTGTTGCCACCCCATTTATAAATCAGATAATATGTTTTTAAAGTATATTTTATGTACATGCATGGCGAAGGTCAATGAGACCCGCACCAAACTCATCTCAAACAGAAGTCGTCGATTTAGAATCCCCCTCCCCCTCACAGGCGCGGATCTACAGGGTGGCAAGGGGTGGCAGCTGCCACCTCTGGGACACAGTCTTGCCACCCCTTTGCCACCCCAGGAAAAAATCTCTAGATCCGCAACTGTCCCAGGGTAATCTGTGCAATTAGCGACTAAAATAGTGTTCACAAATTGTATAATTGTTTATTATCTATTGCCTTATATTGCCACAGATGGAGTATATCAACAAAGGGCATTTGCTTACATGTAATCATTCAGGGTTGTAGCTTTAAGCTTCTTTGTAACCGTTTCATGATATTCACGAGAGTCGTATACTGAGGTGCTATTCTGTTAAAACCCAGCAATCCTAAAACCCAACAATCCTAAAACCCAGCAATCCTAAAACCCAGTAATCTGTGGCGGCGCAAATTCACGTTTGCAGCGGCCTCGCCCGGTATCGGTGTGGGCAGATGGCGGGGGCGGCCTCACCCAGTACCGTCCATGCAGTGTCTTCGTCCACGTGTGCGTTTAAGTTTGTCTTCGTTTGATGGCTGGGAGAGCTGGCGCTGGATCGTCTGCTGCGTCCTTTGGGCCCAGGGACCGCGGCCCTGCCTGGAGCTGTGCACGAATTGGTAACACAGAGGGCGGTCTGACAGGACGCGGAAGCGGGGCAGGCTAAGCTAACTGCTAGCCCATGCAGACCGGCAGTTCCGATAACACCGAGGGCGGTCTGACAGGACGCGGAAGCGGGGCAGGCTAAGCTAACTGCTAGCCCATGCAGACCGGCAGTTCTGACAGTCATCCTGGCTGGCGTTCGATCCGCTGGACCGTCATATTGTTTAGATCTATGTGTTAGTTTGGATATGTGTGTTCTTGTAGTTTCTGGTGTGTTTTTGTCGCTGCGTTGCGCCGCTGTGGGCTGGCTGGGGGGAAACGGTGCTTCGTTTCATTTCATGTGGGCAAGTGCATGAAAGGAAACGACAAATAAAGTGTTTCTGGTTCCTGAAAACTCTTCCGACCTCCCCCACAACTCACTCACTCTCTCTCTCTCTCTCTCTCTCTCTCTCTCTCTCTCTCTCTCTCTCTCTCTCTCTCTCTCTCTCTCTCTCTCCGTGTCTCTCTCTCTCTCTCTCTCTCTCTCTCTCTCTGTGGATGATCCAGTACAGCTGGGCTGGATTATGAGGAGAGATGGTAACAGAGACAAAGTAAAGACAAGCACCTGTGTCCCTCATATCTCTCCTCGCTCTCTCTCTCTCCCTCTCTCGCTCTCTCTCTCGCTGCAGCTCTTGTCACGCACCTCTTTCCTCACTTCTTTATTGGTTGGAATTCAAAGCCAAGTTTCCATCAACTGATTGACCATTAAACTTTACTTTTATCCTCTCGTGCTGTGTGATGCCAGTGTGTATTTTAACCATCTCGTTTGTTTGAGCAGCTGATATAAGCATATATGAACTTAATATAAGCAGATATGAACTTAATATAAGCATATATGAACTTAATATAGGCATATATGAACTTAACATAAGCAGATATGAACTTAATATAAGAATATAAGAACTTAATATAAGCAGATATGAACTTAATATAAGCATATATGAACTTAATATAAGCAGATATGAACTTAATATAAGCAGATATGAACTTAATATAAACAGATATGAACTTAATATAAGCAGATATGAATTTAATATAAGCACATATGAACTTAATATAATCATATATAAACTTAATATAAGCAGATATGAACTTAATATAAGCAGATATGAATTTAATATAAGCATATATGAACTTAATATAAGCATATATGAACTTAATATAAACATATGAACTTAATATAAGCATATATGAACTTAATATAAACATATATGAACTTAATATAAGCATATATGAACTTAATATAAACATATATGAACTTAATATAAGCATATATGAACTTAATATAAACATATATGAACTTAATATAAGCACATATGAATTAATAGGCATAGTAATCAATAGTAATCAATAGTATTATTTTACTGAGGCAAACCCAGTCACGAAACAGGGACAGTAAGGATGCAGTGCCAAATTCCTCCTGTTGCCTCCCTCCTGGCCTCCTGTGGGTGCTGAAGTGGGAGAGTAAGAAGGAACGTATCCACTCAACCTGTCGTGAGTCACAAGACGAGGTCTCATATCGACAGCTGTGAAGACGGGGGCAGACTGGGGCAACAGAAGCCCAGGAACTTTTTGACTCCTACTTATCCCACCGCTGTTGATCCCCGGGTACTCCCCCCCGACACACCCCAATGAAACTCAACACACCCCAGCACAACCCAATGAACCCCAACACACCCCAACACACCAAAAATGAACCCCAACACACCCCAAAAACCCCAACACACCCCACCACAACCCTATAACCCCAACACACCCCAAAAACCCCAACACACCCCAGCACAACCCAATAACCCCAACACACCCCCATGAACCCCACCACACCCCAACACACCAAAAATGAACCCCAACACACCCCAACAAACCCCAAGACACCTGCAATGAACCCCAACACACCTCAATGAACCTCAACACACCCAAATGAACCCCAACACACCCCCCAACAAACCCCAACACACCCCAATGAACTCCAACACAGCCCACCAAACCCCAACACAACCCAATTGTAGTGATATAATGCCATGTATATCCACTGGAACTACACTAGGTGTTATGTACTACCCGGACTGTTATTATGGTTACACCACTACCATGTATGGTTATAACGTCTGCCTACTGAGCCACGATTAAACCTGAGTTCTATAACCCGGTGTGGTCATTGATCCTCGACCAATACTACCCCAAGTATTACTTCATGGTGGCAGCGGTAAAGTACTCTCTATGAAGAATGAAGATAGACTGATAAAATTGTCCGTGGATAATTTCTGTCATCATTCAAGCAAGAGTGCGCCGGAGCTGAGCTAGCCGCAAAGCTAACTAGCTAGCTAGCAACAGGAGACGTCATGGCATCGCATCTACCGACGATGAATTGGTCAGACCCGGACCTGGGTGAGGCAATTTCACTGTATAAACATAAAATGACTCTGTATTTAGAAGATGAAGAAATAAATGGCGCAGCTAAACAAGCAAGGAAAATATGTCGTGGAATCGGAGATGAAGGATTAAAAAGACTGAACGCCAGTGGTCTCACCGATGATGAAAAGAAAAAGCCTGCCAAACTATGGGACTTCTTTGAAAAACAGCTGAAGTTGAACGTAAATTTCAGAATCCATAGACTGCAACTGATGCAACACAGACAGAAACCAGATGAGAATATTGATGATTTTGTGACCAGAGCCAGAACACTAGCACAGGAATGTCAGTTTTCAGACGAAGAGCTTAACGAGCGTATGATTGAGCTTATTATTGCGAGCACTCCCCACGATGCCCTGAGGAATGATCTATACAGCAAACCAAAAGGATATTCCTTAGCAGAGGTTCTGGCCGAGGGACGAAAATATGAAGCCCTGACAGCAGGCAATGAACAGTTAGACAAACTTAGCCTGTCACACAATGAGAGAATCCACGCTGTGGACAGGGACCGCATATGTCGTAACTGTGGGAGAAGCCACAAACCACGTCGATGTCCTGCATATGATGATGAATGCAATGCGTGTGGTGCAAAAGGTCACTGGGAGCGGTGCTGCAGGAAGGCCAAACGAGAGCGCCAGGAACACTCCAGCCAGAGCAGATTCTTGGGGATGCTGACCTACCTGTCACCCTACATCCCAAAGTTCGCAGACAAAGCACACACACTGAGGGTGCTGCTGAAAAGTGACGTGCCTTGGACATGGGACACTGACCACCAAATGAGCTTTGAGGACCTGAAATCAGTTATCAACAAACATGACTGCCTGAAGTACTATGATCCAAGCACACCTCTGACACTTGAGGTCGATGCATCACAGAAAGGACTGGGCGTGGCATTAGTGCAGAACAAAAGACCCATAGCTTTTGGCTCAAAGACACTGGACGACTGCCAATCCAGGTACAGCAACATAGAGCGAGAAATGCTGGCCATAGTCTATGGAATGCAGCGATACCATACCTACCTGTATGGGAAGTCATTCATTGTAGTTACAGACCACAAACCCCTCGTTACCATATGCACAAAGCCACTGCATGCCGCCCCGCCACAGCTTCAGCGAATGCTGATAAAAACACAAGGATACAACTACGAGGTCACGTATCGACCAGGAAACCAGATGGTCCTGCCAGACACACTCAGCCGACTACCCAACCCTGAGAACAACAGCAACATCGAGCTGGACGAGCGCATTGACGGAATAGAGGCAGAAGTCGAGGATCCAGAGATGCTCACTGTTGCAATGATAAACTTCTCTCCCGAGAAACAGGACGCACTCCGCACGGAAACCACCAGCGACCCCAGACTCAATGCACTGAAAGAGCTGATCCACCAGGGATGGCCAGACAACATCAAAGCTCTACCAAGACAACTACGTGAGTACTGGTCATTCAGAGATGAGCTCGCAGTTGAAGCAGGAGTCATATTCAAAGGCGGACAGGTGCTCATCCCAGACTCCATGACTGATTCTATACTCAAACAGCTGCATGTAGGACACCAGGGCATCGAAAAGACATGGCGACTGGCGAGAGAAAGTGTCTACTGGATCAGAATGAACGATGACATCAAAAGAGTCTGCAGGTCATGTAGCGTATGTGTGGAACATCAGGATGCAAATCCAAAGCAACCTCTCAACCCACACAACACACCGTCAAAACCATGGCAATCCCTAGCTTCTGATCTATTCGAGATCAATGGACATCAGTATTTACTGATTGTGGACAGATATTCTAAGTTCCCTCTAGTGGATGAAATGCCCATGCCTGTGTCCAGCCGGGCAGTTGCACAAAAAATGGAAATGTACATGTCTCTTTTTGGAAGGCCTGATGAGATACTTACAGATAATGGACCCCAGTACACAGGGCACGCATTCGAGAAATTCACGGCTGACTGGGGAATCAGGCACGTGACAAGCTCACCCCACTATCCAAAAAGCAATGGATTCATTGAGAGGCATGTGCGACACATCAAATCCATTGTGAAGAAAACCATGAGACAAGGAGGTAACATACAAGTGGCCTTACTACAGGTCAGAGCAACACCCATCGACAGTAAACTACCATCACCAGCAGAACTGATCTTCGGAAGGCCAGTCACCACCCTGCTGCCGAGTCGAGGGGACCCAGGCAAGGAGGAAAACCGACTCCACCTGGAACAGAGAACAGCAAACATGAAGGAACATCATGACTGCAGCAGCGGCAGAGAACTACCTCCACTCGGTCCCGGACAGCACGTATCTGTCCTAAACAAGGAAAAAGGGACTTGGTATCCAGCCACCGTCGTACAAAAGTGCGATGAGCCAAGGAGCTACATTGTGCAAACATCAAATGGGAACAAACTCAGACGTGGCAGGAGCCACCTGCGGGAAATTCACCACCCCCATGCACTGAGGAGCGCAAGAACCCGCTTCACCGAACCTCAACGGGACACTCATGCAGCTGGAACTTCTTCCAGCCAAACCTGTGAAACACACAAGACAGTACGTACAAGATATGGAAGAGCTGTTTCCAAACCAGCTCACTACAAGGACTATGAGTAGAGACAATCACACACAAAAGGAGGGCTCTGAATATGTTTGTATTTTGATACTGTAAAAATTGAAAACTAAACAGGGGGGATGTAGTGATATAACGCCATGTATATCCACTGGAACTACACTAGGTGTTATGTACTACCCGGAATGTTATTATGGTTACACCACTACCATGTATGGTTATTACGTCTGCCTACTGAGCCACGATTAAACCTGAGTTCTATAACCCAGTGTGGTCATTGATCCTCGACCAATACTACCCCAAGTATTACTTCACCAATGAACTCCAACACACCTCAATGAACCCTAACACACCCCAACAAACCCCAACACATCCCACCAAACCCCAACACACCCCAATGAACCCAAACAAACCCCAACACACTCCAACAAACCTTGGTACACCCCAATAAACCCCAACACACCCCAATGAACCACAACGAACCCCAACACACCCTGGTGGTTGACCCGGCGGTGTATGTAAATGCAGCAGCTCTGTACGCTCCATTTAACTGCAGCCTATTTGTTGTTTTATGAGTTTTATGTCTACTAGTCTGAGCAATCGAGACACACATAACTTACAGTCCTGTTTTTATACTATTATTCATGACCTTTACTGGATTGGTGGGACATTGTACCTTATCTTATCTTATCTTATCTTATCTTATCTTATCTTATCTTATCAGAATACTTTATTTATCCCCGAGGGGAAATTGAGTTCTATTACAGACACTCAAGCTCTAATAACTAAAAACTAACAAGATACAAGATAAGAAACAGAAACAAACAGAAATAAAAGATAAGAAATAGAAATAAGAACAAAATATGGTAACACTTTAGTATGGGGAACATAAAAAAACTTAATTACTAGTGAATTAGTAATGATCAAGATGTCACTTTAGTATGGGGAACATATTCTAAGTAACAAAAACTTAATTTAGAGTAATGTAACACTATGAACACTTGTAGTTTTGTGTTTCGTGATGTAAGAACAGACCATATTCATTAAGTGTTAGTAAGGGAGAATAACTCTTCTTGTGGTACTACCACCTTATAAAGGCCATCCTAAGCACAGCATATTGAGATGGTACTACTAATAAGCAATAATTCTGAGGTTATAGAGGGAAAACTCATAGTTAATGGCTTACTGGTTGTATAATAAGGCCATGCAGAATAAGGCAGTAATGAGTACGTAATAATGACCAATTAAGAGCGAATATGTTGCTAATTTGCATGCTAATAAGCACCTAATTAATGGTGACTACGTTCCCCATACTAAAGTGTTACCGTATTCCACAGTGTCCACACTGACCTCCTGGGTGTAGACAGGGGTCACTGGTGTCATGTCCCTCCTCAGATCAACAACCAGCTCCTTTGTCTTAGTCACGCTGAGCTGCAGATTGTTCTGCTCACACCACGTGACAAAGTTTCCCACCACAGCCCTGTACTCAGCCTCCTCGTCCCTACTGATGCATCCGACTATAGCAGAGTCCTCAGAGAACTTCTGAAGATGGCAGGACTCTGTGTGGTAGCTGAAGTCTGTGGTGTAGAGGGTGAAAAGGAAGGGAGACAGGACTGTGCCCTGTGGAGCCCCAGTGTTGCAGACCACTCTGCCTGACACACAGTATTGCAAGCGCACATACTGTGGTCAACCAGTAAGGTAGTCAACAATCCAGGACACAAGAGGGGCCTCTACCTGCATTGCTGTCAGCTTCTCCCCCAGTAGAGCTGGCCGGATGGTGTTGAAGGCACTGGAAAAGTCAAAGAACATGACTCTCACAGAGCTTGCTGGCTTATCCAGGTGGACATAGGCACGGTTAAGCAGGAAAATGATGGCATCCTCAACTCCCAGTCGGGGCTGGTAGGCAAACTGAAGGGGGTCTAATTGTGGCTTGACCATGGGCCAAAGCTGCCCCAGGATGAGGCTTTCCAGAGTCTTCATGATGTGTGAAGTCAGTGCTACCGGTCTGTAGTCCTTGGAGTCCCTGGGATGTGACGTTTTAGGCACAGGAACGAGGCAGGATGTCTTCCACAGCACGAGGACCCTTTGAAGTCTAAGGCTCATGTTGAAGACATGGTGAAGCACTTCACATAACTGAGGGGGCACAGGCTTTGAGCACCCTGGGGCTAACACCATCCGGGCCTGCCGCCTTGCTTGCATGAAGTCTCAACAACTGTCTTCTGACATGGTCAACCATGAAGCACGCTGTAGGTGTCACAGGTGGTGGGGGGGGGGGTCGTCAGGATGGAGAGGGCCATTAGTCCAGGAACCCGGGGGGGGGGGGTAGGGTCTCCACTGGAAGCTGGGGGGATGTAAGGAGGAGGAGGGGGAGGGAGGGGCAGTGAAGTTGATGGTTGGTGAGGGCAGGTAACAGATGAGACGGGGGGGGGGGGCGGAGGAGGGTTCATTGTGTCAAATCTGTTAAAAAACACATTAAGTTCATCGGCCCTGTCCAAGCTGCCCTCCACTGCTCTGCTGCCAGTCGATGGTCTTCGTACCACTCCAGACCTCTCTCATTTTGCTCTGTTGGAGTTTTTGCTCCAACTTCCTCCTGTAGTTATCTTTAGCCTCCCTGATTCTCACTTTAAGGTCCTATTGTATTTTTCTCAACTCCTCCTTATCGCCGGCTCTAACGGTCCTCCTTTTCGTTCAGGATGGCTTTGATGTCCTTCGTTATCCATGGCTTATTATCTGAATAACAATGGACAGTCTTTTCAGGGACAATGCAGTTCACACAGAAGTTTATATAGTCAGTGACACACCCTGTGACCCCGTCCAGGTCATCCCCGTGTGGCTCACAGAGAGCCTGCCGGTCTGCTACCTCAAAACAGCCCTGGAGTGTCACGCAGACCTCCTCCGACCATTTCCTCACTGTTTTTGTGGTCACAGGCTGCCGTTTCACAAGGGGGCACATAGCAGGGGTTCAGATATCCTAGGTTGTGATCTGACTTCCCCAGGGGAGGGAGGGGAGAAGAGTGTAAGCCTCTTTCATGTTAGCATACATCAAGTCTGGTGTCCTCTCCTCTCTGGTTGTGCAGTTCACATACTGGGTGAAGTTGGGCAGGGTTTTCACCATGGAGACCTGGTTGAAGTCACCTGAGATTATGATGAGGGCACTCATCATAATCTGATTTTATCTTATCTTATCTTATTTTATATCGTCTGATCTGATCTGATCTGATCTGATCTGATCTGATCTGATCTGATGTGATCTGAGCTTGAGGTTATATTAATTGTGCTGTGTTCGAAAGCTGTTTCTGTCCCGTGTGTTCGCGGGTCAATTTTGAACCCTCAGTCCAAAACACTCAAAAACAATGACTATCATCCAATATTGGTTTTGCTACAGCATAACTAATTTATTGTAACCGAGGGATTGTAGATGTCGCCTATACTGTATGAAACTATAAAATAACAAATACGGAGGTTCCACTTTCACACGAGGACCACTTTATTTGGATTCTTCCCCCAACAGAACTCCACAGCAACAACACTGCGTACAGCACTTCCGCTCTCTCTTCAGCCTTCAAAATAAGAGCTCAAGGCATATACTGTGGCAACAGCTTATAACAGGAACTTAAAATCACTAACAGGCAAGTCCAGAAAAATAGGTTACATACCTCCCCTCCTACAAAAAGAAACGTCCTCGTTTCAAAACAGTAACACTATAAGTGCAAAAAAAACACAGGCTTGTCCAAAACATTATCAACCTGTCCTCCTAAATATACATATATAAAGCAGAAAACACACCCTGAAACCAAAAAAGTGCATATCAATCTGCGAACCCCAGAAGGAACCCAACACCATAAAACAAAATCTTAACAATAACATTATGCAAGTTATCCCTCACGTCACTGCACAGTCTCAATAAAGTATGCCACACTATGCCCCATGTACACCGGAAAGTTCTGATACACCATAGCATCCAGACATACTATATACATATGCGAAGAAAAAAAATGTACCATCACAGTAAAAAACATGTCAAGTGACCCCTGACAAACATTCAACAGAAATTCCAACAGTCATATTGACTTGTCTGTGCTGTTTTTTGTTTTTTGTTTTTCAAACAGCTAACCAAACGTGACAAAATCCTTGACACGAAGTGGTTTTCTCACAGTCCTCCCAGAACGAGCAACAGTCTGTAGTGGCTCACTGGTGCCTGTAATCCGAACATTCCCTGTGTCACCAGAGGCCAGCGGCTCCTCAGCCACAAAGTCCCTCTCTGGCGACCCCTCGTCCAGCAGCGAGGGAGCATGAAGAGGAGAAGCCGGCAGGCTATCTGAAAAACCAGCAGCCACCGGTAGTGTGTATGGTTTCAGTCTATCATAATGGACGACCTGCCCTTGTCCATCAAAGTCCAAAGGGCTGCCAATATGATAGGTGAGTCCAGGTTTACCCTCAGAGCCCAACACAGACAGGGCCCTGTAGGGCCCCTTCCAGTGGGGAGCAAGTTTCATACGGTCCTCTGTCGGATTATGCAGCCATACCAGATCCCCTTCTGCATACGGCTGGTGACGGACCGTTCCATCATAGTACAACTTCTGCTTCTCGTGAGCGTCAGCGCCACCCTGCCTGGCACCAGCAAAAGCAGTCTCCCGCCTCTCTGCCAGAGAGGCCACAAAGTCAGCATGAGAAAGAGGTAAGTCCGAACGCACCAACTGAGATGGCACCAACACATCCACTGGAACACTGGCCTCCCGTCCGTGAGTTAGATAATACGGAGTGTAGTTGGTGCAGGCATGAACAGATGTGTTATAGGCGAAAGCCACCTGTTTCAGGCGAGCAATGATTTGGCCAGCTGGTCAATGAGGGTGCGATTAAAGCGTTCAACCATTCCATCCGACTTGGGATTATAAGGTGTAGTGCGTGTTTTCTTAATTCCCAGGAGCTGACACAGTCTTTGAACAATCTCAGCTTCAAATTGCCGGCCCTTATCACTGTGGACCACTTCAGGAACGCCATGCACCAGCACATAGTCTTCAAACAAACACTGTGCTACTGACTGGGCCGTTTGGTTAGGGAGAGCATACAGATTCACATACTTGGTAAAGTAGTCTTCCACTACTAACACATACCTGTTTCCCTTAGAAGTCACTGGCAGTTCAAGGATGTCAGTTGCCACTCTCTGGAATGGCCGAGTTGCTCGGACGCTCCCCATCGGTGCATGATGCTTAGGCACCGGGGCCTTGCGGGTTTGACATGGGATGCACTGCTCACACCACTGTTGAATATCTTTGAACATGGAAGGCCAGTAGCAAGTTTTCCTTGCACGTTCCACACTCGTTCCACTGAGAAATGTGCCGCTGTAAAGCCCCCATGCAGATGCTGCAGCACATCAGGGATCAACGAGGAGGGCATGACAACCTGACACAGAGCATCTCCGGTGAGGGGAGAGTTCACCGCCCTGCAGAGTAGTCCATTAACAACAGAGAGGCGGGGATATTCAGTCCATAATTTTCTAAGCCATCGGGAGCTACCTCTCATCCACCCCCTAGGTGGCCGAGAACCACTCCTCTCCATCCAGTTCAATACCTGCCTAATATCTGGGTCAGCCCGTTGTAGCTCCCTCATTTCCATTCCATCATGTGACAGTGCATGCATGAAAGACAAATCCTGCGTCTCACTGCTCCTCTCCACACGCTGTTCCCCTGCGTCGAAGTCAGAGGTCTGGGGGTTCCCAGCGGGTGCTTGAAGCAGCTGAGTGTCTGTTATAAGGGTCTAGTTCCAATACCCATCTCGCTCTGCGTCCTGTGGGATCCTTGTCAATAGAAATGCCGCGCAGGCCCAGCAGAGGCTTGTGATCAGTTACGATGGTAAAGGCAGCTGATCCAAAGTAATGTCTGAATTGGCGTATAGCCCACACTACAGCCCACAGTTCTCCGTCAAATGTAGACCAACGCCGTTCCGGGGAAGTGAGCGATTGGCTAGCGTATGCCACCACTCGCTCCAGTCCGTCCCTGTCCTGAGCCAATACAGCCCCAACTGCTTCCATGGAGGCATCCGTGTACACTTTAAAGGGGATGTTAAAGTCAGGCATGGTGACAACCGGAGCAGATGAAAGCACCCCTTTCAGGTACTCAAAGGCTGTGTTACACTCAGTTGTCCATCTGAAAGGTGTGTCTTTGCAGGTGAGGCGATGCAGAGGAGCTGCACGCTGGGCAAAGTCCTTAACAAAGCGTCTGTAGTAAGAGCAAAGGCCCACAAATGCTCTCACTTCGGTTGGATTCTGTGGTGTGGGCCAGGTTCTGACTTTATCTGTGTTTCAAGGGTCGGGCTGTAAGCCGTGGCGAGAAACAACATGTCCCAGGAACACTACATGATCTCGAGCCAGGTGACACTTCTTAGAATTCAGCCTGAGGCCGGCTGCCTGAATCCTGGAGAAAACTTCGCGCAAACTGGAGAGATGGTCCTCAAAGGTGGGGCTGTATATTAGAATGTCATCGAGGTACACCATACACACCTGCCATGGGAGTCCTCTGAGCACCAGCTCCATCATGCGCTGGAATGTTGCAGGTGAGTTAGTAAGGCCCATTGGCATCGACCGCCACTGATAGAGGCCCCGGCCCGTTGTGAAGGCAGTTTTCTCCCTGTCTCCCTCAGCGACCTCGACCTGCCAGTATCCATTAGAGAAGTCCAACGTGCTGAACCACAGGGAGCCCACCAGTGCATCCAGGGTCTCGTCCACCCTGGGGAGAGGATGAGAGTCTTTCACGGTTATACTGTTCAGGTGACGATAACCAATGCAGAACCTCCACTCACCATTCTTCTTCTTTACAAGGACAACAGGCGAGGCCCAGGGGCTGCAGCTTTCCTCAATTACCCCGTCAGCCAGCAGGGCGGCCACCTGCCTGTCTGTTTCCTCTCTCTTTTCTGGTGAAGTCCGGTAGGCACGCTGCCGTAGAGGAGGATGATCACCGGTCTTGATGTGATGTTGGATAACTGTGCATTTGCCAGTCCCTTCTTTTGATGTGCTGAATATCTCCTGATGCTCTGCCAGCAGTGCAGCCAGTTGTGCTTTCTGTTGCAGTGACACAAAAGGCACATCACTGGATGAAATGGCAGAGACAGTCTCCGTTGGAACCTGTGGGAGTGACACGATTTCGGACTCATCCACAGAGAAAAACTCCCCCAGGTGCACACCTTCCCTCAGTATAATGTCCTGATTTGTAGGGTTCAACACACGGGCTATGGCGACCCCGTCTTTCACAGATGTCACTCTGTGAGCTATGACACACTCACTTTTGCCTTTGAGGTTGGGTGATAAGTAGCCCACAAAGTCAGGGAGCTGGTCAACGGGCCCAGGTGGGGGCACACTCACAGGCACCAGCATCTCGGTGAGGGGGGCAGTGTCATGACAGTGGCGATGGAAACATTACAACACTCAGGAATCAGGTCTTTGCCACTCAGAAGTGGAAGTACAGTGTCCCATAGGTGCAGTTTGCCACGGGCATAATCCAGGAGGGCGTGATTTGTGACAAGAAAGTCCAGGCCCAGCAGCGCTGTTTGTGTGGACTCCCTAATGACGTGGAAAACATGCTGCCGGGAGGTCTTCCCCAGACGCAGTGTGACTGTTATGGTACCCAGTGTGTCAAGCATCTGTCCATTCACTGTCCGCGCAGCAATAAAGTCCGCTGTTAGGGGCCGCTTGTGCAGGGCTGGAACAGACATGCGGAAATTGTCACTGATAAACGACTCGGTTGCCCCTGAATCGACCAATATGTTAATTTCAGTCCCTTCAATGCTTCCCCTCACGTAGGAGGTTCGCTGCTGTGTCTCGTCTGGTGTCATGGCATTACTCGGGGAGGGGATAAGCATTCCTCCCTCCAGAGGGCCCATAGGCTCTGTAGCTGGTGTTTGGGCCGCAACATCAGCTACATCTCTTTTCCCGACTGGTTTGCTGAGTCTTCCCTCTTGGGGGACAGAAAATGCATGCCTCGCCGTCTCTGTGTTTCCTCATTAGAGGGGCTCCTAGCAGGTCTGGGACCCCGCCAACTTGTGGAGTTGGCTCGGTTGTTGCAGGGGGTCCAGTAGTCCTGTTTCTCCCTGGGGCCTCCCTCTGCTCACCGCTCGCGCCAGCCACGGTCAGGTGAACGCCCTCTCTGTTCACCCCATGTGCGAGACCAACAGCCCTGCTCCCCACAAGTACACTGACACTGACCTCCATATACTGGGTGAGGGGCTTTCCGTTCATCTCTCCAGCGGCTGGATCGCAGTCGGTTGTTTTCCTCTGCCATTTGTTTCATTTCCATCCTCATTTCCCTCATATCTGCAGTAAGTCTATCCATAGCTCTGTACAAACCACCCCCATCAGATATGGAGTGCACCATAGCCACTGCACTGCTTTCAGTGGGAGGCTGGCGTACGTGGGTGTTGACATAGTCCATCTTTAGGGCCTCTCGGGCCATCTCACACCGGCTGGCGATGGTCAGGGCCTCAGCCAAATCAGTAGCTCCCTGCTCGTGACATTTAGCTCTCAGCGCCGGGTCAAGTCCAGCCAGAAATCTGCGAAATTTCTCCTCTTTCTGAGCTATATCACCATAGCCTGGGAATGCCTCTTGAACTAGCTTGCTCATTTCTGCTGCATATACTTCCAGACTCTCTCCGGGAGCACGCATGAGAGGTTTGCTCTGAAACAGTCAAGAAAATGTCTTTGTCCGAAAGCCTCCTGCAATTTCTCCTTTACCTTAGCGCAATCCGCCTGGACGGCAGCTGGCAAGCTATCCCATAGCAGAAAATCAGCCTTTGTTAGACGCCTTGGTAAAATCCTCACCAGGTCATAGTCCAAGTCATCGCCAGTGCCTCCAACCAGCGCCTTCACCGCCACTTCGTATTGTCTGGCCCAGCAGGGGAAACTCCCCGGAAAATGGCGGTGGGAGTTCAAGCCTCACGTTGCTGGCGAACGGCTTTTCTCCACGTCGCTCTCTGTCATTATAGTCCAGCGGATCCTCGTATTTCCACATGTTGCTCCTCAATTATCTCAGAAGACAGCAGCAAGACGAGGGAAGTCTTGGTGCTCACACCGCGCCGGGGTTCCCACACGACGGAGCTCCGCCATTGCTAGCTGAGGCTAACTGAGAAGCTAACCGACTCTCCGAACCTTTCTTTTCGGTCATTTAAACGTCTTTCTTTGTTGGCACAAGCATCCCACCGCTGCCACCAATGTAGCCGAGGGTTTGTAGATGTCGCCTATACGGTATGAAACTATAAAATAACAAATACGGAGACTCCACTTTCACACGAGGACCACTTTATTTGGATCCTTCCCCCCCAACAGAACTCCAAAGCAACAACGCTGCGTACAGCACTTCCGCTCTCTCTTCAGCCTTCAAAATAAGAGCTCAAGGCATATACTGTGGCGACAGTTTATAACAGGAACTTAAAATCACTAACAGGCAAGTCCAGAAAAATAGGTTACACTATGCATCATAACCATACAATCTTATTGTAATTTCATTTTATGTCCCCAAGACACATTACAACAAAAAATTTTAAGTTAAAAATGGGATTAAATTCACTCATTATATTCCCTATAGTGAAGACAGTGGGTAATTATGTTAGCTGACTATAATAAACTAATATTAGAATACAATTTCTAAAAAAAAGAAGTTTGTAGAACTTTATATTATTAACTATAGTAACCTCTGTGGTGTTACGGGTCAAAATTGACCCATATAGATTTCTGTTAGAAAAAGTAAAAAAAAAAACAAGCTTTGTTTTTCATAAAACACAACTTTATTTGATTCAAAATAACAGATTAAAATTAAACACAAACATGAACAAGGGTGTTTCTGTGTATCCAGTGTGTGTGTGTGTGTGTGTGTGTTCACATGCATGAATCACAGTATGCAACTGTTTGAGTGTGCTCCCTGCAGATGTATTTTTTTACAAGTGTGGCAAGTCGTGCTGGTTTTTCTGTCCTTGTTGGAAGGGCAGGACTGGCAGCTCTTCCTCTTGCTGCCACTGGCGTCCTCTGGCTCAGTCCTGGTGGAGGTTGCTGATGTGGCTGCAGCCTGCAGCTCTCTCACCAAGTTGGCAGAGCCAGGAGTTCAGGGAACTGACTGACTTTGTGCAATGTGGGGATTCACCAGAGCTCTCCCCAGCTCCTGAAGAAAGAGCCTGCTCTTGTTGAACTTGCCAGGATGTATTTCAGTCCACACCACGAACGCATTGTAGGCTGAGACATCAAGAATGTTATAAAAGACAGCCAATGGCCACCGGGCCGTCTTCCTGTTGAAGTCCAGGATAATGTTTGGCTTTTTGTCCTCCCTTCTTGTGGAGAGTGGACATCATGACGACATTTTTCAAGAAGCAAGAAGCAACAGCCCGAAGTGAGCATCCAGATAGGTTTTGTCTATTTCCTTCCAACTGTTGCCGAACGCTCTTCTCCCTTCCAGGTTCGTCATCTCAATCAAGATAGTCAGGATAGACTGTGTGGTATGAACAGCTCAAACGCTGTCTTTATATCTTGGACATGTGGCACTGCAAATCTAGTGGGCCCAGGGGTCCTTCTGCTGATGTTCTGAGCTTGTGCTCGGCCTTTGGTTTCATAAGGGATCTTGGGCCATGCCATCTTGCCATTCCTTGACACGAAGACCTCCTGTTGTTCTTGCTCATCCAGGCCTACTTCCTCATCAGATGTGTCTTCATCATGTTCAGGCACATACTCCACATCATCTTCATCCTCAGACACATCTTCTTCAATTTCAGCCTGATCTCCCTCCCCCAAAGCCTGATCTCCTTCCTCAGAGATGTGATCAAGAGCCTCAGGAGCAGTGAAAAATCTTTTGCTCATTGTGAAATCGACAGATACTGCTGAATGAAACTCAAATACAACTTGGCAGAGATATTTATAGATGTTCATGCGAGACAATCTGTGCAATGTTGTTCATGCCACGCCCCCCACAACATGACCAAAGCCGACACTGTGCTGCGAGAAAGTAATTGTTCCCGTGGAGGAAGGGGGGGTGTGTTCAGGTTCAAGTTGAATTTCAGGGTCAGTGTCCATGTTCTGTGAGAAAGGCTGAGTTCCCGTGGGGGCGGGGGTGCCAGAGGGATTGGGAGTACAGGTGCATACTGCGAGAAAGTAATTGTTCCTGTGGAGTAAGGGGGTGGGGTTGGGGTGTCTAAAGTCAAAGATTAATCTTGATGGAGCCAAATTTGACCCGGAGTTACCCACAACATTTCAACGCACTGCTGGGTCTCCCCAGACCCCAACACCAAACGATACACTTTTTTTGTAGAGAGACCTTCAGAATTGGCTGAAATGGTCAAAATCAGGTTTGTAGTGTTTATATGGCTGTTGTGGAGGATATCATGACGCCTTGTTCCAAAAAAAAAAAACAAACTAGATGGTGGTTATTATATAATTTTAACTTGAATGGGTCACAACATGAAGGTTAAGTAATGTGTTTTCTTTTTTTCCCCCTGTAAGATCATGCCGCTACACATTAAAACTGAGAGACCGGTTGCTAGGAGCATGGTAGATGGAGAGGGAGATGGGAACTGTATCAGAGTTAGACCCAACATTCTTTGGCAACGTGGTCTGCATGCAGGTGTAGTCAAATAGTCCTAGTCTTCTGTATCTATCTTGACTTGCTCTCTGTTGGTCTGCAGGTTTACCTGCTCGCTGAGTCCAGTGAAGGCGGTTGCTCCAAATACCCGGTCTGCTTCTGCTTGTCAGGCCTCAGAAATGCCCTCCCGGCCCTCAGTGGACGTAAAGCCAGCCAGTCTGAATGCACCACCGCTGGGCAGATTAGTATTACCATAAATGTCAACTTCTTTGTATTCATGAACATTCACCCCATTAATGTCTGTTCATCAGGCACGTAAATAAGAATATCCCGTATACACGACCTTAGAGTATGTTAAATAAATTGAATCTTAAATGAAACTAAATATAGTTAATACATGAATAAATTAAATTTATTTATTTAAAAATACATTTTGAAATAAAATAAAATGTAAAAATGAATCAATTCATTTAATAAATAATGAAATAGATAAGTTGAATGTTAAATGTTGTTCAGGTGTGGATTTCGGCGTGTGTTGTCCCGAGTCATTGGCAGCAATGTGGACGGTAGGAAATGTGAGATTTGGCCTGCCGTCTCTGAAGCTTGCTAGGTTAAATAACGCTGAGAGCCGCGCTGAGGCAATACTCTCATTCACAGCTTCTCGGTGAAAGGAAAAGACTAAATGTGGAGCTTGTGGTATCCACTGGGGAAACTGGGAATACAGCTCCAGCTTTTCCACGGCTGCACCCTGTCACTGCTCCAGCTGAGCACGGAAAGCCAAAAAGTGCACTCAAATATTCACATCCTCGGAGATTATCCCTCCAGTTTTCCTGCAGACAACAACCTTCAGTGGATCCAGGGCAGAGGTCAGAGATGTAAATGGTTGAGATGCACGGCATGTTCATATTCTGGCAAGACAAACAAGTCTGGATTTATACTGACTGCTGGATCTTTGCACTTTTTGTGTTTGTGTTTGATACGTCCTGGCCATATCCCAGCCCTAAGCACCTTCGATATGCATTACACAGCTGGCTAGCTCCTCAAAGGTCCTCTGTTTCAGAATCATGCTTTGGTCATTATGTGAGGACGTAAGGAAAGACAGAAATGAACACTGAAGATACCGTAAGTAAAGTAGGTTAAGGAAAAGGAAAGGAAAGGGTGGAAAGGGAAGGAAGGAAAGAGGAGGAAAGAAAAGGAAAAGAAAGGGAAGGGAAGGGGAAGAGAGCTTGTATTTCTTGCGGGAAGAAGTGGAGATGTTATCCCGGTTCCTCTAACATTGATTCAGTCTAGCACCTTCTTACTATGACCCACTGAGAAACACATGCTCCCTTCATCAGCCTGTGTTCTTGTCTGTTCTGTTGAGCTCCCATTATTTCTGCCAAGTATGTATGTGTGTGTGTGTGTGTGTGTGTGTGTGTGTGTGTGTGTGTGTGTGTGTGTGTGTGTGTGTGTGTGTGTGTGTGTGTGTGTGTGTCCGCAGCTAATCTGGTACTGGGCCTATCAGCCTGAAAGTATTTGTGCAGCTATGAGTGTAGGATGAAGAGCCTCTTGCAGTTGCGGTGGTTCAACGCCTTTGGAAACATTGGTTCTCGCTACCGCCGCTCCCTCTCGTCACTCCCTCTTCAGCTCGCGCAACCGACGCTGTGGCTGATGATCCGAGTCAACCGTAGACCCGAGTCGCGCACGCACACGCGCATGGTTGATTCAGACCGGGCAGCAACAGGGTCGAAAAACATTACGTATTTGGGTGTAAGTTTTCAAAGTAAGTAGAACACATTTTGAAATTCAGCGAATCATTCACTGCTGAGGAGAACTGGAGGAACACTGGATGACCCAAACATGATAACCCCTATCTTTATTTTCATCATATTGTAACGGTCACGGGCGGATAGAATCGCTAGACCTTGGGCTAACGGATCGGACCCGTGACTGGTTCATGTAGTCGCCAATGATGCGGGAGACCCGGATTTGCATCCCAGCTGCGGCGGTTCCCGGCTGCCCCCCCCCCGAATTCGCTACATTGGTGTCGGGGGTGGGGTGGTGGGACCATGAGGCCATTGGAAGCGCGTGCGCCCGGAGGAGTGAGGGAGCTGATATGCTGGGGCGCGGGGACGCGGGGACGCGCTTCCCCAAGGAGGGGGGGGGTAGTGTAACGATCACGGAGGAATAGACTCACTAGCCCTTGGCTAGTGGGTCCGACCTTTTAGTCGACTGGTTAACGTAGTCGCCCGTGGTGCGAGAGATCCGGGTTCGCGTCCCGGGTCGCTACAATATTGTGGTGAGCTGGCATGGAAGAATGAGTTGAGAGGCAAAGATCTCTTTTCAATCCAACTCCCGTGCCCCATACACCGCACGAGCCCGGAAGTGCTCTTTCATTCACACCGGCCAGAACAGACCAGAACCGACAACAACGTAACGAGTCCGTCTGTCCCCCTCCCCCCATGTCCCAAGTGGCGACGTCAGCCTAAGTCACGGTCCTAACAGAACACCCGAACACACAAAAATATAACACAATCAACTCAAACATTAATAGCCCCATGAGCGCCTGCGCTCTCCCAGCGTGGAGCCGCGGACACCACCTCCCCCGGTCGCTACATAGCCCCCACCTGAGGGGTCAGTCATCCCCGACGACCCCATCACCCAATACATAGTCCCTTGAATGTCTAGGGTGTCGCCATTGGCGAACAGACTGCCCAAATGACTATGCGTCATAGGCCTCTTTCTGCCGCACTCCGGAGCCGGCCCGAGCCCAGCGGGTGCAGGAGTCGCAGCAGTGCACATACAGCTCCACATCTCCACATCAACAGCCAGACCATTAGAATCAGCCCCGGAGGCGGTGGGGGGTCTTGGCGTTCCCGTTGTGCCGTGCCCCCCACCAAGCCATGCACCATCTAGAGAACCCAAAGATGGATCACACACTGCACCAATAGCTGTAAGAGGTCACTCCCTCGTCCGGGAGCATGCCACCTGTGGTACATCAATCCGTCGTGGATCTCAAATGTTCCCCATTGAGAGTGGTAGGCCTTTACCTCGGGCCTCAGCACTGACACCTCCGTCCACTGGGGCGTGGCCCCGTCTCCAGCCAGCCCCTCACCAGCACAAAGGCCACGTCTGTCTCCTGCTGCTGCCTCAGTTGCTGCGTGGCTCAACGGGAACCACCTTTCCTCATTGCTGGCGGTCTGGATGGTCGCCACGAGTGAAGGGTCGTTGCCCTAATCACCTCTCCAACGCCATGGTCAGTCGACTAGGTGAAGGAGCACCTGCAAAGCCTTTCCCTCCAATGCCAGAACCAGGTGGATGGCAGCTTCCTCGTTGCTCCATCCGCTGTGCCAGGCTGCTAACTGGACTTGTGAGAGCTGTGGCTCGAGCTCTGTCATCCTGTTGTACTTTGGCAGCTTGGCTGGTGTTCTTTTTATGAACATGAGAGAGACATTTTGAGACAAAAGACTTCTTCGGACTGAACTGTAGAAGTTCTTGCTCCTGGTTCTGGTTACACAGGCGTCGGACAAGTTCGAACTCACTTAAGACACCAGAAACACATTGAACTAAACCACAACCCGGCTTTGAGAAACTTGATGTTTTTCATTTTGTGGGTATCAAGCAAGGACAACAGATGACAAAATGGAAATAAGGACACAACACACACACACACACACACACACACACACACACACACACACACACACACACACACACACACACATTGGCACTGCACTGGAAATGAAATTCACCCATGTACCACACTTCACATGCACACAAGTACACACACTGAAGACAAGGACATGTAGCAATAAGTAGTCAGCACACTGCTGATAGAAGACAGAGTTGGACGTCTCAATTTGTCTCAACAGGAAGGACAAACACAGTGTATACGGTGTCCAACTCTCCCCACAGAGCTTCGCTGCTCAGCCTCACATTACGCTTTGCCAAAGAAGCAAGAAAAACAAAACACCTCTTGGAGCTACAGGTTGTGATGTGGATGCAACGATCTGTTGCGGGATCCAGAAGAAGTTTAGCCTATAACTGACCACAGAGGTGTACTGGTCCACAACACACGTGTCTACATGTGAACCAAGCCGTGCTGCTGATACACAAACCCTCCAGTCACGCCTCTGCGCCGTCACGCTGCTATGGTAACACTTCCTGTTACAGAGCCCTAATTACTTGGGATTTACCCGGCAAATACATGGTAGAACTAGTATGTTATTCTTTATCTATATATCTTATATAGTTTATAGTCTATATTTTTTTCCATATTTTATATTTTATATCATTTCTAGAATATATAGAATTTCACACCGCTTCCGGTGTGTGAAGATGGCGGCGCGAACTTAGGTTTGCGGCGGCCTCGCCCAGTGCCGCCATGCAGGGTCTTTGTCCAGGGCTGCGTCTGAGTTTGTGTCTTCGTTTGATGTTTGGGAGAGCTGGCGCTGGATCGGCTGGGAGAGCTGGTGCTGGATCGGCTGGGAGAGCTGGTGCTGGATCGGCTGGGAGAGCTGGTGCTGGATCGGCTGGGAGAGCTGGCGCTGGATCAGCTGGGAGAGCTGGTGCTGGATCGGCTGAGAGAGCTGGCACTGGATCGGCTGGGAGAGCTGGTAGTGGATCGGCTGAGAGAGCTGGCGCTGGATCGGCTGGGAGAGCTGGTAGTGGATCGGCTGGGAGAGCTGGTAGTGGATCGGCTGGGAGAGCTGGCGCGGGATCGGCTGGGAGAGCTGGTAGTGGATCGGCTGGGAGAGCTGGTAGTGGATCGGCTGGGATAGCTGGCGCTGGATCGGCTGGGAGAGCTGGTAGTGGATCGGCTGGGAGTGCTGGTAGTGGATCGGCTGGGAGAGCTGGTAGTGGATCGGCTGGGATAGCTGGCGCTGGATCGGCTGGGAGAGCTGGTAGTGGATCGGCTGGGAGAGCTGGTAGTGGATCGGCTGGGAGAGCTGGTAGCGGATCAGCTGGGAGAGCTGGCGCTGGATCGGCTGGGAGAGCTGGTAGTGGATCGGCTGGGAGAGCTGGCGCTGGATCGGCTGGATCGGCTTGGTCTGCTGCGTCCTGTGGGCCCAGGGACCATGGCCGCTGCCTGGAGCTGCGCACGAGGAGGAGACACCGAGGCCGGCCTGACAGGACGCGGAAGCGGGGCAGGCTAAGCTAACTGCTAGCCCATGCAGACCGGCAGTTCCGACAGTCCTCCTGGCTGGCGTTCGCTGTCTTGGATATGTTGGATAGATGTGGTTTTGTGGTTGTTTTGTAGTTTGGTCTTGTAGTTGTGTTGCCCTGCTGTGTGCAGGGGGGAATGTTTCGTTTCATTTCATGTGTGCGGGTGTATGGAATGAAATGACAAATACACGTTCCCGACCCCTCATATTATTGGGTAAGGACGTGGTAACACAATGCCAACACACACGAGACCGTCTTCAGTGTACTTACTGAGTAAATTATATAAACATCTGCCAGAAGATGAACCGTGACGTCAGAGGAAAGCCCCCTGCAGGGCTTAACGGTGGAGGGTTTCCTCAGTATTTCATCTGTACTTTCTCTGCCTTGACTTACTTGTGCACAGCGGTGATTACCCGGTAAGATATGATGCTTGGCATGTATAAATATGTAGTAGTTGGGGGACTGTTAAAGGACGGGTTACCGCCGTGGTGCTGGTTTCCCAGAACATAAATCAGTTTCCGCACCACATTCTGCAGAAACGTGTTTCAGTGCATGTGGTCGCGGAGGGGCTCATGACTTGGATGGTTTTCACTTCAAGTCAAAGCAGTCCGTGGTTGCGCTGTCTTGGCTTTACGTAAGCCTCCTCGGTGAGGGTCTAGCGGATGTGACGTAGCAGGGACGCATTGTGTTGTGAGTGGTTACAGATGGGGGGCAGGAATTCGGTTAAAGGTCTGCTTCATGTTACGACCCGCGAGCTGATTTAGGTGTCTCATTTAAAACACGTTTCCTCCGCCAAGTACAGACATGGCACAGAAACTTGCCCGGGTACACTGGAAGGGCCTACTGGTTCTGGTAGCCCGTCACGGTGTCCCACCAAACCAAACTATGATGGGGGGGTTGGGGGGGGGGATGCTTCCCATATGTTATCATGATACGGCAATTTGCAATAGCTCTTGCAGGTCTTGCAGGATCTTGGCTCATGGACAAGGGGCACTTGTGGAAGCGGTTAGGTTCTGGACTGGACTCGCTGTGAGCAAAGAGGAGAGACAGCACGAGATGACGTGAGGCTCGGGCGATGCTCATCAATCACGTCCCTCCAGCGGGCCTCTGTGTGACGTCACAGCTCAACACCGATGACTCGAACATGTGTTACTGATGTGTTGTGTGTCTCTGATTTTAATGGGAACGATTGTGGCACAGCTCATATCTTAAATGGCATTATACTGGGGGTGGGGCACAGTGACCGAACGACCAAGGCGGTCATTTTGACGGTTTTAGATTTTCAAAGTTTAATACCTTTGTGGGGAGGGGGGCGTACAGCAATGTCGCCCCCTGAATGCTAATAAAATTGCATATATTTGCAGTAAAATTAGCTTTAGCTCAATTGCACAAAAGAGTTATGATAAGAACTACCTAAAACGACCATGAGCGGTCAAAATGACGGCGTGCAATTTGCGCGTGATGGTGCACGTCATGTCAGTATTTATGACGTGTGTTGGTGGCATCATTTCCTTCGTGAAGTTCGTTGCTGTGTCCTAGAAACACACTAGCGCCCTCCAGCGGAGAGAAATAGTCTAAACCTGATGTGTGATGATGTCCAACATGTCTGCTTACAGACGCACCATGACTACCACCGAGGCGCTGTCGGGTTTACAGGCGCTGGACAGCGGCCATTTTAAATTGGTTAAAAATAGTATTAAAGTTGTTAAAATGTTAATTTTGGTGTCAGTTAGTTTCATAACAGACACACTAACATATTGTAAACTACTAATAAGACACGTTAGCCCCTAGCTAACGGGTCTGACCCTTTAGCCGAGCGGTTAGTGATGTCGCCTTGTGGTGCAGTACACCCCGTATCGAATCCCGCACCGGGCAAGAAAATAACCGGTTACACTATGTAATGCACTAACATCTCAGCTGGGTGTTTATCTTGGCAGAATATAGAGTTCTAGTAGTTTTTAAGTTGCGGTCGTTGTTTGGGGCTGTATTAATATTTATTTTCAATTCTTTTTTACATGTCACGTTTTACAGGCCTTGTTGCGTTTGTTAGGTTGGCAATATGTGTCCGTTTTGTTTTTCAGGTATTATTTTCACTTTTTCAATTTTGCTATTTTTTTCCATTCATTTTTACAGTAAGAATAAAACAAAAAAGGGAAAACGGAGCAACAGTCATAAGAGCCGCCAGAGAAAAGCCAGTCTGCATAGAAGTCTAAATAAAGACTGTCTTAATAGATGGATTTGACTTTGCAAGCCGGATCTCCTCCAGCAGATCGTTCCAAAGTTTGGGGCTTCTTTAGCGAACGACTGTCTCATCACAGGTCATAGGTCACCGGTCATAGGTCACGGGTCCAACTCAACCATACACCAACACTCACTCACTTAGCTTTGCTTTGATATCCGAGTCGTGTTTCTAAACCTTAGTTTAACTGCACAGAGCACAGTCACGAGGGAAATCCAATAATTGTTCAGTTTTTTCTCCTTTATATATATTTATGTACAGTAACGTGCATGGATAAGGAGACACGTTGGTGCTTGACTGACGGGTCGGACCCCCTGCGGAGCGGGAGATACGGGTTCGCGTCCCGGCTGGGGCGACTGTCTCCTGGTCTGCCCCCCCCCCCCCCCCGAATTTGCTACTATATATATATATATATATATATATATATATATATATATATATGACCTTTCACAACACATTGCAGTTCACAACATTCCCAAGACCGACCGCTCGCCTCTTTCCCTCTCTGAAGTGCAACTTCATCAGGAGCATTTATTTGTCGTTTCCTTCCCTGCACCTGCGCACAAGAAATGAAACGAAACGTCATTTCCCCAGCGCGCAGCAGTGCAACACAAAGACAACAACACGTCCACACTACAAGAACACACAGATCCAAACTACAAAAAAACAACAACAAAAATACATATCCAACATATAAAATAAATAAATAAATAAATAATTCCCTGTCCAAGAGAGCAAACGCCAGGATGACTGTCGGAACTGCCGGTGTGCATGGGCTAGCAGTTAGCTTAGCCTGCCCCGCTTCCGCGTCCTGTCAGACCGCCCTCGGTGCTTCCTCTGCGGGCGCAGCTCCAGGCAGGGCCGTGGTCCCTGGGCCCACAGGACACAGCAGACCAGGCTCTCCCAGCCGACCCAGCTCCAGCTCTCCCAGCCATCAAACGAAGACACAAACTTAGACGCAGACGTGGACAAAGACCCTGCATGGACGGTGCTGGGTGAGGCCGCCGCAAACGTGAATTCACACAGCCATCTTCCCACACCGGAAGCGGAAGTTTTTTCAGTTTTTTCTTCAAGGACAGCGCTTTCAGAAATTTGGGAAATCGCAAGCATTCTGCTGTCGTCCTCCTGTGACAGAGATGAAAAGTGCGGAGAGGCCACACGGTATGTTAACAGGAGAATGTAACAACCACTTAGCTTCTGCACAACTGGCCTCAACACCCCCGCAGAGTTGAATGTGTGCTTGTAACTGAGTTTTATTGGCGGTGTTTGTGTATTGTAGCGAATTCGGGGGGTGGGGCCGTCTGGGAGACCGTCGCCACAGTCGGGACGCGAACCCGTGTCTCCCGCTCCGCAAGCGGCAACGTTAACCAGTCGACTAAAGGTCCGACCCGTTAGTCAAGAACCAACGTGTCTACTTATCCGTGCACGTTACAGTATTGTAGATACTACCACAGGCTTTGGTACATTGCTTCCGGGGTGGGAAGATGGCGGCGCGAATTCGCGTTTGCGGCGGCCACACCCAGAACCGTCCATGCAGGGTCTTTGTCCACGTCTGCGTCTAAGCTGTGTCTTCGTTTGATGGCTGGGAGAGCTGGCACTGGATCAGCTGGGAGAGCTTGGTCTTCTTCGTCCAGGGGCCCGGGGACCCCGGCCCCTGCCTGGAGCTGCGCCCGAGGGGGGCGGTTTGATAGCACGCGGGAGCTAAGCTAACTGCTAGCCCATGCAGACCAGCAGTTCCGACAGTCATCCTGGCTGACGTTCGTTCCCTTGGACAATGATTTTTGTTTAGTTTGGATATGTGTGTTAGTTTGGGTATGTGTGTTAGTTTGGGTATGTGTGTTGTTGTAGTTGTGGGATGCGTGTTTGTCTTTGTGTTGCACTGCGGTGGGCTGGGGGACATGAAATGAAACAACAATTCCTGCTTCCTGATGGACGTTCAGCTTGACGAGGGTCTGCAGGAATGAATGAGAGGACACACGGACACGTGTGTGTGTGTGTGTGTGTGTGTGTGTGTGTGTCTGTGTGTGTGTGTCTGTGTGTGTGTGTCTGTGTGTGTGTCTGTGTGTGGGGGGGGGGCAGAGACTGAGTGTATGTTTGAACAAACACGCAGAGACAGATGCTTGACAGAACAGATCTGGGCCCCGGGGCCAAAACACCAGCTAAGGATGAGATAGAAACACACACACACACACACACACACACACTCTGATTTCATAGCTATGCAAATGCAGAAGATGTTGGGCCTTTGATGGTGTTCGGTGTCTTGTTCCAGCTGTGGAGCGAACTCGTGCACATCTGTAAGTCCCACAAGAGGCCACCCAGGCGATACCTCCACCATGCTGACAACTGAGGCGTCACCAGTCATGTGTTAGCATGCTGTCACGACATGGATGGAGACTTTTATACAAAGCCGAGGTCATGAAGTCCCCCCAGACACGGGTAATTTAGTCGGCACCTGTCTGTCTGTCTATCTATCTATCTATCTATCTATCTATCTATCTATCTATCTATCTATCTATCTATCTATCTATCTATCTATCTATCTATCTATCTATCTATCTATCTATCTATCTATCTATCTATCTATCTAGGCTCAAATCTGGTCAAACATCCACACAAGCGATAGTGGCTCAGTGTGCTAGCTCTCTCTCTCTCTCTCTTTCTCTCACTCTTCTCTCTTCTAACTCTTTCCTCTCTCTTGTTTCTTTCACTCTCTCTTCTGTCTTTTGCTCCCCTCTCTCTCTTTCTCTTCTCTCTTCTCCCTATCTCTCATTCTCCTCTCTCTTTCCTCTGTCTCGCTCCTCTCTTTCTCTCTCTTCTCTCTTCCCCCTCTTTCTCTCCCCCTTCTCTCTCTTTCCTCTCGCTTGTCTCTTTTGCTCTCCCTCTCTCTACCCTCCCTCTCTCTCTGCACTGCATGCTGGGAGTTTGGTGGTGGAGAGCGGGGCATATTCTTTATGAGGCAGTCCAGCCTGTTTCATGCCATAAGCATAATCAGCTGTCGCTGAAGCTGCTCGCGAAAGGACCTGCCACTTATTGCCTCGTGATGCACATCACGTGCCCAGCGTCCGGCGGGGCAGGGAGGGAGAGGTGCGACGTTCAGTCCAGTACAACATTTACGTTTCTTGTCATCTGCAATTATGCGATC
>JAJHIY020001248.1:160000-172500 GCA_022114975.2 Lampris megalopsis
GCGATGCAAAGATGAAGAGATGAAAAAGACACAAGAGAGATAAAAAAGAATACTTCCCTCTGCTTTCATAACATTGTGGTGACGGGGCAGTTGGGTTCATATCTGAGCTTTTTTTAGGTTATGTAGAATGAATCCACCATCTCACCCTTTCGGTCACTACCCAAAGCTCGTGACCATAGGTGAGGTTTGGGACGAACATTGACTGGTACACTGAGAGCTTTGCCTTCTGGCTCAGCTCCCTCTTCACCACAACGGTCCGGGACAACGTCCACATTACTGCTGATGCTGCACCAATCCGCCTGTCAATCTCCTGCTCCATCCTACCCTCACTCGTGAACAAGACCCCGAGATACTTGAACTCCTTCACTTGAGGCAACAACTCATCCCCAACCCGGAGGGAGCAATCCACAATTTTCCGGTAGAGAACCATGGCCTCAGACTTGGAGGTGCTGACTCTCATCCCGGCCATTTCACACTCAGCTGCAAACCGCCCCAGTGAGCTGGAGATCACGTTCTGATGAAGCCAGCAAAACCACATCATCTGTGAAGAGCAGAGATGCAGTTCTGAGGTTCCCAAAACGGAAACACTCCTCAACTTGGCTGCACCTTAAGACCCTGTCCATGAACATCACAAACAGAATAGGAGACAGGGGACAACCTTGGCGGAGTCCCACACCCACCGAAAACCTGTTTGAATTTGTGCCAGTTCACAAAACCTTTTGGTGGCCGTTTACACTTGTATTTAGCGCTGTCCACTTGTGGTCCAGCGGGTAAACGGGGTGTTAGACTACCAACCAGAGGGATGTGAAATCTGGTCGGCGACGTGTCAAGGCCTTTGTGATGCTGCATTGCGAAGCTTTTGAGTTGTGTGGCACGCCCTTGGCGTGGCGCGCCGGTCCATTTGCACGTTTCGCCATGAAACGTGAAGTTAGTGTAACTCGAATGTACATTGTCCAGTCTGCCCCATAATTTCTTATGCTTGATAAGAGTCCAGGCCTGAACACATCTACATATCAATATTGATTCATGCTTATAACGCCACCTACTGGCACCTTCTGTAGCGCCACATAGTAGACAAAGGAAGTGATATTTAACCCCTCATGAAAATGCATATGTCAGGTAACATCCACAAAACATATTGCAACAGACACTTGTCTAGCACAGCCTGCTGGCAACAGGAAGTGGAGAGTTATAGTCATAGTTCCACCTACTGGCAACAGGAAGTTAGCCTTATGCCACAAACATCATTTGATTTGCCTGAAATTTACATAGTGTGGTCTTCACATGACATAAAGCAACATGACGTATATTTAGTGGGTGCTCTCTAGTGCTACATAGCGGACACAGGAAATGATATATAACTCCTTCGTGCAACGCCTGATAGTCATGAAAATACATATGCACGTCAGGCGACCTTCACTAAATGTATTGTTGCATTAATGGCACACTTGTGTAGCACCACCTACTGGAAACATGAAGTTGAGTCACATGTTACAAACTTCCTATGATTTACATGAAATTTAACGTGTGAGCTCTACATTTGATAGGCAGCAACAAAATGTACATTTAGTGCGTGTTTTCTAGCACAGCATAGTGGACACAGGCGGTAATAGTTGTCTCCTACATGCAATGTTGGTTTTATGAAAAAGAACGGACTTTTTGTCTTTTTATTAACCTAGCTCTATATGAGGCAATTCTGATCTGTAATACTACAGATGGCACTATGGTTAACAACAATAACAACAACAACTTTAATAATAATAATAATAATAATAATAATAATTCTAAATATACTACTTGGCTTGACTATATGAATTATAATGAGTGAATTTAAACCTTTTTTACATGAAAACAAATGGTATATTGAATGATGATTAAGCCAACCTCCACCTGCCTTACCACTTCTGCCACTCCGTCCGGCGCGTGTGAGGTCCGAGGGCCCGTGCATCACCGCTGGCAGCTTTAATCCTTGTTTTGGATTTGCAGGAATAAACGCGTCAGTAATCTTTGGAAATGTGGGTGAATGGCTATTTTGAGGGTAAGGGTCGTCGACGCCGAGGCGTTTTTGTTTTTCCTTTACATCTTGTGCTGAAATGTAACGGTTAATTCCATGAGCATGTCACGATGTGTAAGGAAGAGCGCTACACTGATGAAAAAGTGACTCTCAGATCCTTGGTTGCAATAATCGTGAATTGATCGCTGTGCTACTCTGAATTACATGACCGTACAACGAAAGATGGATTATAAATTATATACTTTGACGAATTCGGGGGGGCAGCCGCGGAAACCGCCACAGCCGGGACGCGAACCCGTATCTTCCGCACCGCGGGGGACAACGTTAACCAGTCGACTAAAGGATCCGCCCCGTTAACCAAGGGCCAACGTGTCTTCTTATCCATGCACGTTACACTACCCTCCCTCTTTCGGGAAGCGCGCGCTTCAGCATATCAGTTCCCTCACGCCTCTGACCGCACGCGCTTCCGATGACCTCACGGTCTCACTATCCCACTTCTGACACCAATGTAGCTAATTCGGGGGGCAACCACAGGAACTGCCGCAGCCGGGACGCGAACCCGTATCTGATCGCTAACCGCTCGACTAAAGGGTCCGACCCGTTAATCAAGGCCTACCGAGCTCAATCATCCGTAATCGTTACGTTACTATAATCTGTGTGTGCTAACGGTTCAAACGCTAATAACAAGTGGTAAGACACGTGGTCATTCTACTAAGCCCTCCCGTGTTCTCAACCTGGTAAAACTTGCAGGGAAACTCAAAGAAAGGCGCACGTGGCTTTTGCAGACATTTAAATTGCCTGCAAAATGAAGGCGTGGATGGGACTCAGTGGTGGGTTTCAACGTTTTGTGAAACTCCTGTAGTTGTTCATGAAAAACAAACAAACATCTCCATAAGACGCTTGACATGGTTGCAAGTCACACTTACGTTCCATGATAATCCCAACGAGCTATCTAACCACCAAATCCCCATGCAGACCCACTGACACAACGGTGAGTTTTTCTGATGCGGTTTTGCACTCTGTCACAACGGTATGCATGGGGGTTTTCTTCTTCCATTTATTGCCTTTTTCTCTCATCTATTTAGTAAAACAGAACATGATTTGTTATTTTGGTGATCTGACCCAGGAGACAAAGGTACTCCCTACACCATTTAAAGGTCAGTACACTAAGAGAAATCAGAATCAGAATCAGAAATTTTATTTCATGCACTTGCGCACATGAAATGAAACGAAACATGGTTTCCCCCAGCCCACAGCAGTGCAACACAAAGACAAGAACACATCCAAAACTACAAGAACACACATATCCAAACTAAAAATAAATAAACAAATAAATCCCTGTCCAGGAGAACGGACGCCAGCCAGGATGACTGTCGGAACTGCCGGTCTGCATGGGCTAGCAGTTAGCCTAGCCTGCCCCTGTCAGACCGCCCTCGGTGTTTCCTTCGGGCACAGCTCCGGTCAGGGCCGTGGTCCCTGGGCCCACAGGACGCAGCAGACCAAAGCTCTCCCAGCCATCAAACGAAGACAAACTTAGATGCAGACATGGACAAAGACACTAACAAAAGACACTGAAAGATGCCTAACAGACACTGGCTGCATGAAGCGAGTGGACTGTACCTTAATCAACCCTGAAGAAACACACTGAGGCTACATAGCATCTTCAGCATGTGGTGTTTTAGGTGAAGCACACTATTTGGCTACTCAGCAGGCTGTATTTCTGAGCGGTGTATGGCCTTGGACAGCACAGCATGTATGTTGCACACATAAGAAGTAGATAGTGTCTGCCCTCTAGTGGCAGAAGTTATTGTAGCCCACATAAAGTAGCCAACATGCAGCGTTGGGTTATGTCCTAGTTTATATATGATTTAATTTAGTTTCCTTGCCATTTTCATCGATGCATTTTCCCTGCATATTAAATTTGCCCAGTAGATGGCAGTAGTAACGCTGCAGATAGTAGAAACTGCTACAGTGGTTACAGCAAAGAAGAAGAATGAGAATCGTGCTCAGCAGAGCTGGAGCACAAACGAATTCAACTACAAGAGATACAAAGTGAAAACATGAGATTTAAGAGCTAGTAAATGAGCTTTCTTTCAGGAATGCACCTTTCAGCAAGTAGTACAGCAACATGTGTGGGAGTTCTTAGGAGGATTCCGAGAACTTATAATTGTTTTCCCCGGTGAGTGTCTTACCTTACCTTCGCCATGTGCCTTGCTAGCATAGTCAGTGTATCCGATATGTTATCTTGCAAGGTTCTGGTTGAGAGACTTTACTGTATTCTATTCTTTTTGTTAGCTCGACCATTTCCTTGGTAATGAGGAAATGTCTTGATAAGATGTGTACAAGTTAAACAAAACCCAGTCGGAGGTGAACTTTCTACTCCTGAATTTTCACAATGTGTGTGTGGTGTGTGGTGTGTGTCTGTGTGAGAGTCTATAAACGGCCAAACTAAAGCACTTGGGGCCTCGATTCTTTTTGGAGGTTATTAGGGATGATCGGGGGCACCTATAAAAAATAGCAGAACATTAAAATTATGCATAATTAATTATGCATAAACATGCATTTTTCTAAAAATGGCTAAAAACCACCTTTCTCGGCATTTCACATGATTCTGAGCATCTTTGATTTTTTCACCTACAAAATTTTTTTTTCTGGGACTGAAATGTTTTGGCATTATGCAAAATAAATGCATTTTTGCAAAAATGCACTTACGATCCTCATTTTTTTGGAGGTGGTAGGTATTGTTCCAGACAAGACCAGAAAAATAGCAGAAAATTAAAATAATTATAATAATTATGCATAATTATGCAAAATATGCATTTTCTAAAAATGGCTAAAAACCACTTTTCTCGGCATTTCAGATGATTCTGAGCATTTGGGGGGAGGGAGTTGGAGTGGGGGGGGTTTAGGGGCAGGGGGAAGGCGGTTAGCTGGCAGGATGAAGAGGAGGGAGATTTAGACGGGTGGATAACCAAACCGCTACATTGTAGTGGGGTTCTTCTAGTAGTCTAATACAGTGATTCTCAACCTTTTTGGGGTCCTGGACCCCCTGCGTATTTTTGATCTACCCTGAGGACCCCTCCACCTGATCTTGGGGGAGGGGGGTTGCAATTTGATAGAAACAGTAGAAACTGCATTTTAAATTGCATTATAGCATTTATTCACTCTTTGGGGCAAAAATAAGAGCTTTCAGTTGTAACTTAGATATATGTAACAAAACAGAATTCTTATGCAGTAACTTTCAGATATATGTAACAAAACAGAATTCTTATGCAGTAACTTTCAGATATATGTAACAAAACAGAATATGTATTCAGTAACTTTCAGATATATGTAACAAGACAGAATATGTATTCAGTAACTTTCAGATATATGTAACAAAACAGAATTCTTATGCAGTAACTTTTAACAATGCAAACGGGAGCGAGATCTCTTATGAAAATACAATAAATTACACTTGTGAAACAGATGTAATTAGAGAAAAAAGTCCTGTTACCCTTTATAGTTTAGGTAGATAAAGGTCTCAGTCACATCTGAGTAAAATAATCCTATTTCTATAAATGTCATAGGATCTTTTTTTTAAAGATATTTTATTTTCACTGACCCCTTGCAATTACACCACGGACCATTAGGGGTCCGCGGACCCCCGGTTGAGAAACACTGGTCTAATGAGCTGAAGTGCTAGGCAGAGCCATGGTGAACCTGTATTGCTGGGTTGTAAGCTAGCGTCTGAGCTGGCATGAGTAAACGATATGGTTGAAAGTAAAGTTCCGGGTCACTAAGCGTTCATGAATATGGATTATCAAGTGATACTAATTCCAGATCTGCTAATGTTTATTTTCTAAAGAGTAATGGAGTATTGACCCGCTACGCAGGTTGGTTTTTTGTTTATGCGAGACATTGAGACGAACCAGTGGACCGCTAGCCATTGGGACAGACGAGTGCGCAGCCGCGGAACGGAGGGCGGAAGTGCAGCGTCTCACCGCCAACACGAACTGTTGCAACTCCACGCTGTCTCCATGCCGTCACACAGATAAGCGCTTGAGATCTCACCACACTTTAAAAGCAGACTACCCGGGTAGGTGGACTGTGGGTTTTATTTTGGGTTTATTTTATCAGAGCTCTGAATAGGTACTTTTATTTTATATTGTTGGGCTACACACGCGTTTTGATTTACTACAACTGAAAGGACATTGGAAGAGAAAGTGAGAAATCACAGTGTGTTGAATAGTTCATGTTTAATACACTGCTCAAAAAAATAAAGGGAACACCTAAAAACACAATATAGACCTCGATGAATGAAATATTTCAGCTGAAAATCTTTATTTATTAGACAGAGGAATGTGTTTAGAGCAAAATAACCTAAGAATGATCAATGGAAATCAAAATCATTAGCCCATTAAGGTCTGGATTCAGAATCATACTCAAAATCAAAGTGGAAAATGAGAACATAGGCTGATCCAACTTCTGTGGAAATTCTTCCAAGACGATTCAAAATGAGGCTCAGTAGTGTGTGTGGCCTCCACGTGCCTGTATGCACTCCCTACAACGTCTGGGCATGCTCCTGATGAGACGACGGATGGTCTCCTGAGGGATCTCCTCCCAGACCTGGATCAGGGCATCGGTCAACTCCTGGACAGTCTGTGGTGCGACATCGCGTTGGCGGATGGTACGAGTCATGATGTCCCAGAGGTGCTCGATTGGATTCAGGTCTGGGGAACGTGCAGGCCAGTCCATAGCATCAATGCCCTTGACATACAGGAACTGCTGACACACTCTGGCCACATGAGGACGAGCATTGTCATGCATGAGCAGGAACCCAGGGCCCACTGCACCAGCATATGGTCTGACAATTGGTCTGAGGATCTCATCCCGGTACCTAATGGCAGTCATGGTACCTCTGGCTAGCACGTAGAGGTCTGTGCGGCCCTCCAAGGATATGCCTCCCCAGACCATCACTGACCCACCGCCAAACCGGTCATGCTGGAGGATGTTGCAGGCAGCAGAACGTTCTCAACAGCGTCTCCAGACTCTCTCACGTCTGTCACATGTGTTCAGTGTGAACCTGCTCTCATCTGTGAAGAGCACAGGGCGCCAATGGCGAATCTGCCAACCAAGATGTTCTCTGGCAAAGGTCAATCGGGCTGCACGGTGTTGGGCTGTGAGCACAGGCCCCAATTGTGGACGTCGGGCCCTCATACCATCCTCATGCATTCTGTTTCTCACTGTTTGAGCAGAAACCTGCACATTAGTGGCCTGTTGAAGGTCGTTTTGTAGGGCTCCGGCAATGCTCCTCCTGTTCCTCCTTGCACAAAGGACCAGATAGCGGTCCTGCTGCGGGGTTGTTGTCCTCCTGCGGCCCCCTCCACGTCTCCTGGTGTACTGGCCTGTTTCCTGGTACCTCCTCCATGCTCTGGACACTGTGCTGGGAGACACATCAAATCTTCTTGCCACAGCACGCATTGATGTGCCATCCTGGATGAACTGCACTACCTGAGCAACTTCTGTAGGTTGCAGATACCGCCTCATGCCACCTCTAGTGGTGAGGGCACTAGCAAAATGAAAAACTAACCAAAGATCGGCCAGAAAAGATGAGGACAGGCAAATGGTCTGTGGCCACCACCTGCAAATCCATTCCTTTTATAGGGGTTGTCTTGCAAATTGTCTAATTTCCACCTGGTGGAAATTAGACAATTTACCAACAGGTGAAATTGATTCACAAATCAGTGTTGCTTCCTAACTGGACAGGTTGATATCTCAAAAGTGTGATTGACTTGGAGCTACATTGCATTGCTTATGTGTTCCCTTTATTTTTTTGAGCATTGTATATGCCGGCTATTGTTCTGAGTTAAACTAAAACAAGTGTAAACTACTACTAAGACACGTTAGTCCCTAGCTAACGGGTCTGACCCTTTAGTCGAGCGGTTAGTGATGTCGCCTTGTGGTGCAGTACACCCCGTATCGAATCCCGCACCAGGCAAGAAAATAACCGGTTACACAAGTGTTTTTTGATTTTCATTGAGCCACTCCTACTCGAACAGGTCCTTAGATCCGGGGCATTTGAATATTGTAAACATATATTGTCAGGTGCCCTGCCTTACATTATACATATAGAAGAAATTTCAGCAAATGACGCTTTCATAAGCCAGCAGTTGATTCAGAAATGTTTACCCTTTTATTTGATGATATGCAACTACTATTTAACTTCAGACAGACAAGTGTGAGAAGGCCGCAGTCGTCACAATGTGCTTTTGTGTACTCTGCACACACACATACACTCCCAACACACATCTGCGGCGGCCTCACCTGGTATCGTCCATGCAGTGTCTTTGTCCACGTCTGCGTTTAAGTTGTGTCTTCGTTTGATGGCTGGCAGAGCTGGCGCTGGTTTCGGCTGGGAGAGTTTGGTCTGCTGCGCCCTGGGGGCCCAGAAACCACGGCCCTGCCTGGAGCTGTGCCCAAGGAGGAAGCACCGAGGGCGACGTGACAGGACACAGAAGCAGGGCAGGCTAAGCTAGTTCCAGTAACACCGAGGGCGGTCTGGCGGCGGCCGTGCCTGGTGTTGACTGTGGTGTTTTTGGTGTCGTCGTGTGGAGCGCAGGGAGGTGTGTTGAGGGTGTTTGGCTGGGAGAGCTGGCATTTGATTAGCTGGGCGAGCCTGGTCTGCTGCATCCAGTGGGCCCAAGGACCACGGCCCCTGCCTGGAGCTGCGCTCGAGGAGGAAACACTGTTGGCGGTCTGACAGGGCGGGGAAGCGGGGCAGGCTAAGCTAACTGCTAGCCCACGCAGACCGGCAGTCCGACAGTCATCCTGGCTGGTGTTCGGTCCCTTGGACAGTGATTTTTTGAATTTTTTTAGTTTGGATATATGTGTTAATTTAGATATAATACGTGCTAGTATGTGTGTTCTTGAAGTTCTTCTAGTTTCTGGATATGTATTTTTGTCTTTGTGTTGCACTGCTGTGGGCTGTGGGAAACGATAAAGTGTTCCTGATTCCTGATTCATTTCTATTAAATTCTAACGCTCGATGAGTCTCACCATCAGCGTGGCTGCAGTGTTGATGCCGTCTATCCCTGTCTTCCTCCAGCACCTTCATGGCCTGCTGTAGCCCAGATTTCAGTGACTATGGAGCCTGCAGCATGCACAACATATTGGAATTTATTTTCATCCCCACATGTGAGAAATGCTAATTCTCCAGCCTTGTTAGACTGCACGAGGAGTATTTTCAGGCCTGAAGAAACAAGACACATTTAGTCAGCAGGTACTTATCTTCCTCATGGCGGAAGGAAGGAGGCGAGTGATAGGGCAGTCAGGGTTTCCCTGGGATAAACTGTGTCTGGCTTTTTCATCTCCGCTCCGGCTTTACTGTCCCACTTTCCACTGAGCAGAGCGATTTATTCTGGTTTGAGCCTCTTGAAAGGGAGCCAGATGCTGTCGCATGATGGGAGGTCTAAAATACTGCTGCATCCTCACAGAACTGGTGGCTCTCAGAAATGGCCTGGAATAGTCTTACCTGTATGCACTGTGGGGAGTCGGACGCGGCAGCATCAAAGCCTCAGTGGAGCCATTGATGGTGAGGCGTCTGCTGGACAGGCTGCTGGACAGGCTGCTGGAAGGCTGCGGGACAGGCTGCTGGACAGGCTGCTGGAAGGCTGCGGGACAGGCTGCTGGACAGGCTGCGGGACAGGCTGCTGGACAGGCTGCGGGACAGGCTGCTGGACAAGCTGCTGGACAGGCTGCTGGACAGGCTGCGGGACAGGCTACGGGACAGGCTGCTGGACAGGCTGCTGGACAAGCTGCGGGACAGGCTACGGGACAGGCTGCTGGACAGGCTGTAGGACAGGCTGCTGGACAGGCTGCAGGACAGGCTGTAGGACAGGCTGCTGGACAGACTGGGTACTAATGTGGCTCTTTGTGTGGTTCCGTTGTCTCTCTGCATCCGCCATGGTGTGTCAAATGGAAGTAACAGACCTTTAACTGACGGCTGATCAGCAAGGGTGGGTCGGGCTTGGCAGAGAATGCTTTTAAAGGTGGGTAACTTTAGATTTCAGCAAAGGTACAGTGGCTTGCAAAAGTATTCATACCCCTTGAACTGTTCCACATTTTGTCACGTTTCGACCACAAACATAAATATACGTATGTTATTGGAATTTTATGTGAAAGACCAACACAAAGTGGCACACAATTGTGAAGTACAAAGAAAATTATACATGATTTTAATTTTTTTTTTGTTTGTGGTCGTAACGTGACAAAATCTGGAAAAGTTCAAGGGGTATGAATACTTTTGCAAGCCACTGTAAATAAAGAACTGCAAAGCAATAGTGTGAATGCCCCCAGCATTCACACTAAATATTTCTCGTATTAGAAGTATTCTAGTAAAATCAGTAAAAGTATTCTAGTATTTTTCTGGTATTAAAAGAAATCACTGGATTTCGAGTCGTGTCAGCACTACTGACAAATTCACCTCAAAATGAGCCTGAATGCATCACAATGACTAGCTAATTTGCATGCAAACCAATATTGGTTTGCATGTAAACGTCCTCAGTCAGAATCAGAATCAACTTTATTGGCCACGTGTGTTTCTGCATGCAAGGAGTGTGACTCTGGTTTGCTGCTGCTTGTAGTACTTACACACAACACCCAGAAACAAAAACACAAGAAGTAAATAACAGTAATAAAATAAGTATGCATGCGCAGCAATGGTATTTCCTACTGAGAATGTTGTAATGGCTAGATAATTTATAACTTATTATACTTACATATCCCAGCAGTCATTAGGCAGCAGGCAGGGAGACACTCTGGACAGGCTGCCAGACCATCACAGGGCCCCAAATACCCAGATCATAAATCAGATCTTTATGATGTTATATACAAATATTATATTACACTAACAATATATCATAGATATTCATGTATTTATACATTATGTAATTGTATACATACAACTACATGGGTGGCACAGTGGCGCAGTGGTTAGCGCGGCCCAGAGCCCTAGAAAGAGAGAGTTACGTCAATGAGGGGTCAGAACGCGAGAGGGTCACGTGGTTCATGTAGCCTTCGAATAGTTCCAAACGATTTCCGGTAACTACTAACCTGTAGTGGTTATGGGGCTACATAATTCCCCTCATTGAGCTAGTAGGAACGTTTGTTTACAGCTGATGTTTCCTCGGTTCGGGTTTACAGTGACACACTTCCGCTGCGCGGGTTTTTGTGTGGTTGTTGTAATGGTGGAGGGAATAAATGGTGCGCGTTGTGTAGCCGAAAGAGAAAGTTGTCACGACTCCTGCTTGAGCTCCTCTACACTGGTGACCCCGACGTTGGTCTCCTGGTAGTTATCAGAGACAATCTTTCCAACGAACATGGTTGACGAAATCAACGCGGTTTCTCTCAAATTGCCAGAGTTCTGGGAGTCATCAGCAACGACATGATTCGCCCAGGCGGAAGCGCAGTTTGCTATCCGCAAAATAACGGATGGTGCTACTAAATACTACTACGTGGTGTCGGCGCTCGGATGTCCGACTGCAACTAGAGTGGTGAGTCTCCTTACAAATCCTCCGGCGGCAGACAAATACAAGGGGCTCAAAGACCACCTCTTGAGGATTTTTGAACTTTCCGACGCCGAGACGGCCCACCGTCTCTTTTCTCTGCAAGGCTTGGGTGACAGCAAGCCATCCGAGCTCATGGACAAAATGCTGAATCTGCTGGGACCGACGCACACACCTGATTTCCTCTTTGTACAACTGTTTCTGCGACAACTGCCTGCTCAGGTGCGGGCCGCTTTGGCTAACACCAGCATTGCCGATTGCTGCAAGCTAGCTGAAGAAGCTGACAAGTTCTTCCTGGCCAGCCAACAGCAGCACTGCGCGTCCGCGCTCACCCCTGCCCACCCCCACACGCCACCACCTGGTGACTCCGTGGTGGTCGCCGCGGCAACCCCCGGTCGGTGACAGGAGCCCGGCCTGTGCTTTTACCATGCAAAGTTCGGGGCCAAGGCCAAAAAGTGCACCTCCCCGTGCAATTTCAGCTCGTCGGGAAACGCCAAGGCCGGCGCTCACTAGTGGCCATGGGCGTCGGCGTGGAGGACAACAGGCTACTTTTCCTGCGAGACTCCATCTCGGGGCGGCGTTTCCTATGCGACACTGGGGCGCAGAGGAGTGTCGTACCTGCATCGAGTGTGGACGCCCTGTCGGGCGCTCACGGCCCTCCCATGGAAGCTGCTAACGGCAGCTCTATCCGTACGTACGGCACGAGGCACATTGACATGTGTTTTAACGGACAGCGGTTCAGCTGGGATTTTGTCACCGCCGACGTGACATTTCCCCTCCTCGGTGCAGATTTCCTTTGTGCTCATGGGCTGCTGGTGGATGTCAGGAATCGACGCCTGATTTGACGCCGTCACCTTCGCTTCACACGCGTGTGCACTCAGCGATACAGGCTCTTTCAGGCCGTCCAGCATGCTCTCTAACGAGGACGTGTTTCTCCATCT
>JAJHIY020001248.1:180000-257500 GCA_022114975.2 Lampris megalopsis
TGTCTGTGCGTGCGTGCGTGTGTGTGTGAGAGAGAGAGAGCGAGAGAGAGCGAGTACAAGGGAGAGCGAGAGAGAGAGAACGAGAGAGAGAGAGAGAGAACGAGAGAGAGAGAGAGAGAGCGAGAGAGAGAGAGCGCGGGTGAGAGGGAGAGACAGAGAGACAGAGAGAGAGAGAACGAGAGAGCGAGAGAGAGTGAGAGCGAGAGAGAGAACGAGTGAGAGAGAGCGAGAGAGCGAGAGAGAGCGAAAGAGACCGAGAGAGAGAGAGAGCGGGTGAGAGAGAGCGAGAGAGAGAGAGAACGGGAGAGAGAGAGCGAGAGAGACAGAGAGAGAGAGAGAGAGCGGGTGAGAGAGAGCGAGAGAGAAAGCGAGAGAGAGAGCGAGAGAGAGAGAGCGTGCCTCCTCTCCCTCCACCTCTGCCTGCTTGTCATCTTGCCTCGACCACGTAGCAGCTTCCTGGCAGCACCAGTCGCGTAGTGTCTACCCTCTCTCTCTCTCGCGCTCTCGCTCTCTCTCTCGCGCTCTCGCTCTCTCTCTCGCGCTCTCGCGCTCTCTCTCGCTCTGTCCCGCTCTCTCTCTCGCTCTCATCGCGCTCTCTCTCTCGCTCTCTCTCCCGCTGTCGCTCTCCCTTGCACTCGCTCTCGCTCGCTCTCTCTCTCTCGCTCTCTCACTCACACACAGACGCGCGCGCGTACGCGCGGTCTCGCTCAGTCTCAGTAGCCTATGTAGGACCACGCAGCACCAGCTTGGATTTCAACCACCAAACCGATCCGCCAATGGACCTTTTCGAGTTGGACTTCTTCCGAGACTGGGAGCTGGAGCAGCCATGGTGAGTTGCTGTCCGCTGCTGTCGGCGTCAGACCAGCCGGCGGCTTGTTTGTCTTTCTCTCTTCTGAGGGACGAACGGTCACGGCATCGTTTATAAAGCACGATCTAGTCAGGGACGTGTAAGCCCCCTTGTGAAGTACTGGGAGGACGTGAGTGAAGCCAGGCGTCTCCGTGCTGGGCTTGCGGGACGCCGGGCCGGTCCGCGGTGCGCAGCGTCTTCCTTTGTCAAGGCGCTGGGAGGCTGTGTGGCGGCGGGCTTTCCGAGCTGCCACATCGCGTCTGCGGACCGACCTTCCGAGCACCGCGTCAGGGGCGCCGCGCCAGGGCGCAGCGCGTCCTGTGGCCGTGCGGCTGGCAGGCTGGCTGGCTGGCTGGCTGGCTGGCTGGCTGGCTGGCTGGCTGGCTGGCTGCTAACGTGGACGCCTCTCAGTGACAGCGTGTGTTAGTGGGAGATCCAGAAAAAAGGGGGGATTGTTTGTTTTTAATACCCATGAACACCTTGTGCCAAAAAGAACGAGAAAAGTTGGACCGTGGTGGTTTTGTTGGTGGAACGTGACGTGGCCTTGTGTATTTAACAACACAGAGGCGGACTGTGTGTATGAGGTGGTCCCTCGTCTTTAATGTGTGTTGATGGTGAATGGGAGAAAACACTGAGCAGCAACGCTCCTGCTCAGCGCTGCTGCTGCTGCTGCTGCTAGTGTTTGGTCGCCACTGTGGTGCGTGTCCATGCTAACACGGACATGGTGTGAGGAGTGAGCTCGGTAGGTTGTGGGGAGTGAGGAGTGAGCTCGGTAGGTTGTGGGGAGTGAGGAGTGAGCTCGGTAGGTTGTGGGGAGTGAGGAGTGAGCTCGGTGTGTTGTGAGGAGTGAGGAATGAGCTCGGTGTGTTGTGAGGAGTGAGGAGTGAGGTCGGTGTGTTGTGGGGAGTGAGGAGTGAACTCGGTGTGTGTTGGGAGTGAGGAGTGAGCTCGGTGTGTTGTGAGGAGTGAGGAGTGAGCTCAGTGTGTTTTGGGGAGTGAGGAGTGAGCTCGGTGTGTGTGGGGAGTGAGGAGTGAGCTCGGTGTGTGAGGAGTGAGCTCGGTAGGTTGTGGGGATTGAGGAGTGAGATCTGTGTGTTGTGGGGAGTGAGTAGTGACCTCGGTGTGTGTGAGGAGTGAGCTCGGTGTGTGAGGAGTGAGCTCGGTGTGTGTGAGGAGTGATCTCGTTGTGTGTGAGGAGTGAGCTCTGTGTGTGTGAGGAGTGAATTCGGTGTGTGTGAGGAGTGAGGCGTGAGCTCGGTGTGTTGTGGGGAGTGAGCTCTGTGTGTTGTGGGGAGTGAGGAGTGAGCTCGGTAGGTTGTGGGGAGTGAGGAGTGAGCTCTGTGTGTTGTGGGGAGTGAGGAGTGAGCTCTGTGTGTTGTGGGGAGTGAGGAGTGAGCTCGGTGTGTGAGGAGTGAGCTCGATGTGTGTGAGGAGTGAGCTCGGTGTGTGTGAGGAGTGAGCTCGGTCTGTGTGAGGAGTGAGGAGTGAGCTCGGTGTGTGTGAGGAGTGAGCTCGGTGTGTGTGAGGAGTGAGGCGTGAGCTCGGTGTGTTGTGGGGAGTGAGCTCTGTGTGTTGTGGGGAGTGAGGAGTGAGCTCGGTAGGTTGTGGGGATTGAGGAGTGAGCTCTGTGTGTTGTGGGGAGTGAGGAGTGAGCTCTGTGTGTTGTGGGGAGTGAGGAGTGAGCTCGGTGTGTGAGGAGTGAGCTCGATGTGTGTGAGGAGTGAGCTCGGTGTGTGTGAGGAGTGAGCTCGGTCTGTGTGAGGAGTGAGGAGTGAGCTCGGTGTGTGTGAGGAGTGAGCTCGGTGTGTGTGAGGAGTGAGGAGTCAGCTCGTGTGGGGGGGAGTGAGGAGTGAGCTCGGTGTGTTGTGGGGAGTGAGCTCGGTGTGTGTGAGGAGTGAGGAGTGAGCTCGGTGTGTGTGAGGAGTGAGCTCTGTGTGTGTGAGGAGTGAGCTCGGTGTGTGTGAGGAGTGAGGAGTGAGCTCGGTGTGTTGTGGGGAGTGAGAAGTGAGCTCGGTGTGTGTGGGGAGTGAGGAGTGAGCTCGGTGTGTGTGAGGAGTGAGCTCGGTGTGTTGTGGGGAGTGAGGAGTGAGCTCGGTGTGTGTGAGGAGTGAGCTCGGTGTGTTGTGGGGAGTGAGCTCGGTGTGTGTGAGGAGTGAGCTCGGTGTGTGCGAGGAGTGAGCTCTGTCTGTGTGAGGAGTGAGGAGTGAGCTCTGTGTGTGTGAGGAGTGAGGAGTGAGCTCGGTGTGTGTGAGGAGTGAGGAGTGAGCTCGGTGTGTTGTGGGGAGTGAGAAGTGAGCTCGGTGTGTGTGAGGAGTGAGGAGTGAGCTCGGTGTGTTGTGAGGAGTGAGGAGTGAGCTCGGTGTGTGTGAGGAGTGAGCTCGGTGTGTTGTGGGGAGTGAGGAGTGAGCTCGGTGTGTGTGAGGAGTGAGCTCGGTGTGTTGTGGGGTGTGAGGAGTGAGCTCGGTGTGTTGTGAGGAGTGAGGAATGAGCTCGGTGTGTGTGAGGAGTGAGCTCGGTGTGTTGTGGGGAGTGAACTCTGTGTTGTGGGGAGTGAGGAGTGAGCTCGGTGTGTGTGAGGAGTGAGCTCGGTGTGTGTGAGGAGTGAGCTCGGTGTGTTGTGGGGAGTGAGCTCAGTGTGTTGTGGGGAGTGAGGAGTGAGCTCGGTGTGTGTGAGGAGTGAGCTCGGTGTGTGTGAGGAGTGAGCTCAGTGTGTTGTGGGGATTGAGGAGTGAGCTCGGTAGGTTGTGGGGGTTGAGGAGTGAACTCGGTGTGTGTGAGGAGTGAGGAGTGAGCTCTGTGTGTTGTGGGGAGTGAGGAGTGAACTCGGTGTGTGTGAGGAGTGAGCTCGGTGTGTGTGAGGAGTTAGGAGTGAGCTCGGTGTGTGTGAGGAGTGAGCTCGGTGTGTGTGAGGAGTTAGGAGTGAGCTCGGTGTGTGTGAGGAGTGAGCTCGGTGTGTGTGAGGAGTGAGCTCGGTGTGTGTGAGGATTGAGCTCAGTGTGTTGTGGGGAGTGAAGAGTGAACTCGGTGTGTTGTGGGGAGTGAGGAGTGAGCTCGGTGTGTGTGAGGAGTGAGGAGTGAGCTCGGTGTGTGCGAGGAGTGAGCTCGGTGTGTGTGAGGAGTGAGCTCTGTGTGTGTGAGGAGTGAGGAGTGAGCTCGGTGTGTGTGAGGAGTGAGGAGTGAGCTCGGTGTGTTGTGGGGAGTGAGAAGTGAGCTCGGTGTGTGTGGGGAGTGAGGAGTGAGCTCGGTGTGTGTGAGGAGTGAGCTCGGTGTGTTGTGGGGAGTGAGGAGTGAGCTCGGTGTGTGTGAGGAGTGAGCTCGGTGTGTTGTGGGGAGTGAGCTCGGTGTGTGTGAGGAGTGAGCTCGGTGTGTGCGAGGAGTGAGCTCTGTCTGTGTGAGGAGTGAGGAGTGAGCTCTGTGTGTGTGAGGAGTGAGGAGTGAGCTCGGTGTGTGTGAGGAGTGAGGAGTGAGCTCGGTGTGTTGTGGGGAGTGAGAAGTGAGCTCGGTGTGTGTGAGGAGTGAGGAGTGAGCTCGGTGTGTTGTGAGGAGTGAGGAGTGAGCTCGGTGTGTGTGAGGAGTGAGCTCGGTGTGTTGTGGGGAGTGAGGAGTGAGCTCGGTGTGTGTGAGGAGTGAGCTCGGTGTGTTGTGGGGTGTGAGGAGTGAGCTCGGTGTGTTGTGAGGAGTGAGGAATGAGCTCGGTGTGTGTGAGGAGTGAGCTCGGTGTGTTGTGGGGAGTGAACTCTGTGTTGTGGGGAGTGAGGAGTGAGCTCGGTGTGTGTGAGGAGTGAGCTCGGTGTGTGTGAGGAGTGAGCTCGGTGTGTTGTGGGGAGTGAGCTCAGTGTGTTGTGGGGAGTGAGGAGTGAGCTCGGTGTGTGTGAGGAGTGAGCTCGGTGTGTGTGAGGAGTGAGCTCAGTGTGTTGTGGGGATTGAGGAGTGAGCTCGGTAGGTTGTGGGGGTTGAGGAGTGAACTCGGTGTGTGTGAGGAGTGAGGAGTGAGCTCTGTGTGTTGTGGGGAGTGAGGAGTGAACTCGGTGTGTGTGAGGAGTGAGCTCGGTGTGTGTGAGGAGTTAGGAGTGAGCTCGGTGTGTGTGAGGAGTGAGCTCGGTGTGTGTGAGGAGTTAGGAGTGAGCTCGGTGTGTGTGAGGAGTGAGCTCGGTGTGTGTGAGGAGTGAGCTCGGTGTGTGTGAGGATTGAGCTCAGTGTGTTGTGGGGAGTGAAGAGTGAACTCGGTGTGTTGTGGGGAGTGAGGAGTGAGCTCGGTGTGTGTGAGGAGTGAGCTCGGTGTGTGTGAGGAGTTAGGAGTGAGCTCGGTGTGTGTGAGGAGTGAGCTCGATGTGTGTGAGGATTGAGCTCGGTGTGTGTGAGGAGTGAGCTCGGTAGGTTGTGAGGAGTGAGGAGTGAGCTCGGTGTGTGTGAGGAGTGAGCTCGGTGTGTGTGGGGAGTGAGGAGTGATGTTCTGAATGAGAACATGTGAGGAGGTACAGATTATTTCAACCTTTGGGCGTTTGGACGAAGTGTAACCTTCAGCCCGTCTGGTCCAGCAGAGGCGCTGCAGAGCCGCGGTAGGAGGCCAGCGGGACGGAGGAGGTCTCCAGGTGTGGGGAAAGAGCGTGTTTGTTGATTTAATGTCACTGGAAAACTCATCCAACACTTCCGGTGCGTCGTTACAGGCAGGAGCGCCTCGGTCACGGTGCGACATTCCAGCACGGCGCGGTGGCGCAGTGGTTAGCGCGGTCGCCTCACAGCCAGAAGGTCCTGGGTTCGAGCCCCGGGGTAGTCCAACTTTGAGTGTCGTCCCGGGTCGTCCTCTGTGTGGAGTTTGCATGTTCTCCTCGTGTCTGTGTGGGTTTCCTCCGGGGGCTCCGGTTTCCTCCCACAGTCCAAACACATGTAGGTCAGGTGACTCGGCCGTACTACAGTGTGTGTGTGTGTGTGTGTGTGTGTGTGTGTGTGTGTGTGTGTGTGTGTGTGTGTGTGTGTGTGTGTGTCCTGTGATGGCCTGGTGGTCTGTCCAGGGTGTCTCCCCGCCTGCCGCCCAATGACTGCTGGGATGGGCTTCAGCACCGTGCGACATCGGTCGGGATGAGGGGCTGGGATGATGGATGGATGGATGGATGGATGGATGATGGATGGATGATGTTTCGGGTAAAGAGTATGGGCAGCACGTGCAGCCTGACGCGTGAGGGACCGTACCGGGACAGGAAGTTGTCATCAGGTCACTGCCGTGCGGGCCGGGCCAATGGACGGCCCTGCAGGTAGTGGGGGTCCTGGCAGGTAGTGGGGGTCCTGGCTGGTAGTGGGGGTCCTGGCAGGGTATATTCATCTGTTGGATGGGCGAGATGCAAACTGAAAGCACGAGTTCTTCAGGTGTAATGAGCATCTCTGGTGTCTAATTACCCCACCCCCACCCCACCTCCACCCCCCGTTTAACCAGGCCGCGCAACTCATCGATCACAGCCTCGCGCCGTTACACCGGACATGAACACCAGCAGGAGGCGCTACGCCTTCCAGGGTGACCAGTGGTGTGTGAGGCCACTGCGGCTCTGAGCCAGATGTAGTCCTCACTTAAGCCTGCAGCTCGCTACACCAGGCCTCCGCCCTGAACCCCCTGGTGGCGACCCCACCTCACAGCAGTAAGAGCCACATCACACCGGATGTAGTCCTCACTTCAGCCTGCAGCTCGCTACACCAGGCCTCTGCCCTGAACCCCCTGGTGGCGACCCCACCTCACAGCAGTAAGAGCCACGTCACACCGGATGTAGTCCTCACTTCAGCCTGCAGCTTCCTACACCAGGCCTCCGCCCTGAACCCCCTGGTGGCGACCCCACATCACAGCAGAAGCAGCAGCACCACACCGGAGCGAGCATGAAGACAGCGGCGAGTCACCTGGAGCAGGTGACGGAGGAGATGGTGTGAGCACCTGTCAGGAGGGTGTGAGCTGAAGGGATGGAGGCCATGGTGCTGTCAGACGGGGCTACATGAGCGGATGCGGGGTTCAAACCCAGGTGCTGCCATGTGCAGCCTCCTGACCAGCGGCCCTGCTGCAGAGGTGAACCAGCTGACCAGTTGACCAGCTGACCAGTTGACCAGTTAACCAGTTGACCAGCTGACCAGTTGACCAGTTAACGAGCTAACCAGTTAACCAGTTGACCAGCCTCCGTGATGGGGGCAGACTGGTTCAGCTACGTCACCCTCCACCTGCACGACGACCATACACCCTCTGCCGGAGCTTGACTTAAAACCGTTTGGAAAGATGTATTTGTGTTGATATAAATATATATATATATACATACATATTTATATGTATGTATGTATATATACACACACACACACACACACACACACACACATATATATAAGGATATAAAAGGACTACATCATTAAGAGTCACAAGTTTTTGACAGAAAATTCAGAGGCAGGCCGCACGGTGCCGCAGTGGGTAGCGCAGTCGCCTCACAGCAAGTGGGTGCTGGGTTCGAGCCCCGGGGTAGTCCAACGTTGGGGGGTCATCCCGGGTCGTCCTCTGTGTGGAGTTTACGTGTTCTCCCCGTGTCTGTGTGGGTTTCCTCTGTGGGGGCTCCGGTTTCCTCCCACAGTCCAAACACATGTAGGTCAGCTGACTCGTCCCTAGGTGTGTGTGTGTGTGTGTGTGTGTGTGTGTGTGTGTGTGTGTGTGTGTGGGCCCTGTGATGGCCTGTCCAGGGTGTCTCCCCGCCTGTCACCCAATGACTGCTGGGATAGGCTGCAGCATCCCCGCGAGCCTGAGAGCAGGATAAGCGGGTCGGATAATGGATGGGTGGATGGATGGGATTCAGAGTCGGGAGCTGCAGTGTGGGTGAGTCGGGTGAGTCGGGATGTGCAGTGTGGAGGTGAGTCGGGAGGTGCAGTGTGGTGAGTCGGGAGGTGCAGTGTGGAGGTGAGTCGGGAGGTGCAGTGTGTGGTGAGCTGGGAGGTGCAGTGTGTGGTGAGTCGGGAGGTGCAGTATATGGTGAGTCGGGAGGTGCAGTGTGGGTGAGGCGGGAGTTGCAGTGTGGGTGAGGCGGGAGGTGCAGTGTGTGATGAGTCGGGAAGTGCAGTGTGGGTGAGTCGGGAGGTGCAGTGTGGAGGTGAGCCGGGAGGTGCAGTGTGTGGTGAGTCGGGAGGTGCACTGTGGAGGTGAGTCGGGAGGTGCAGTGTGGGTGAGTCGGGAGGTGCAGTGTGGGTGAGGCGGGAAGTGCAGTGTGGGTGAGTCGGGAGGTGCAGTGTGGGTGAGTCTGGAGGTGCAGTGTGAGTGAGGCGGGAGGTGCAGTGTGGGTGAGGCGGGAAGTGCAGTGTGGGTGAGGCGGGAGGTGCAGTGTGGGTGAGTCGGGGGGGGGAGGGCTCCTTGTGAGGGGGGGGGTGTTTCCTCTGAAGGGACACGGAGGGAATTGCTTTTTAACCACACATGAAGCAGAGAACTGTGCAAACAATCCGTTTTATCCCCCCCTCACCCCCCTCACCCCCCTCCCCCTTTGTTGAATGTGGAGGAATCCTAGGCTGTAGGCCTCCCCCTCCCTCCTCCAAGACAAACTCTTTCATCTCCCCTTCTCTTTGTTGTTCCTCCTCCTCCTCCTCCTCCCCGCTCCGTCCCTTCGGCAGATCTGAAGGCTTTGTGAAGATGTAATGGCTCGCGCGTTGGGCGCCGCGCGCGCTTGGCTGTAATTGGCCGTCATGTTTCTGGCTAATCACGGCGGCAAAATCAGGGGGAGACTCTTCTGCCTGTTAATTGACACTGATGGTGATTGGTTGAGCCATTTAAATAGGTAATTAGTGAATAGATTATACATATCACGAGCTTGTAATTGACACAAGGCTCGTGTTGCGTCAACATTGGTTTTGAGGTGTTGAGGGGAAAAGTTTAGAATCTCTGCACGTGCAAACAAGAGAGACTGGACCACCAATCAATCAATCAATCAATCAATCAATCAATCAATCAATCAATCAATCAATCAAGTAATCTATCTATATATCTATCTATCTATCTATCTATGTATCTATCTATCTATCTATCTATCTATCTATCTATCTATCTATCTATCTATCTGTCTATTGTTATTCATCAGATCTGAAATTCCAACACGTCTTCATCACATGACGTCATATAATGAAGCTACTGACAAGGTGTTGATACCCTTATGGTCTGTTGAGACACGTGCTGGTGTTCACAGACTCCATTTTGCTAGAACGACCGGGATTCCACGCCTACCTAAAACGACCATGGGCGGTCAAAATGACGGCCGGTGTTTAAACGCTATTTCGTGTCAAGATAAATACCCTGTTGAGATGTGAATGCATTACATATGTTAGTATGTCTGTTATGAAACTAACTGACACCAACATTATCATTTAACAACTTCAATACCCAATTTAAACTGGCCGCTGTCCAACGTCTGTAAATACTGCACCGCCTGGTGGTAGTCATGGTGCGTCTGTAACCACACATGTTGGACATAATCACACATCAAGTTTAGACTATTTCTCTCCACTGGAGGGCGCTGGTGTGTTTCTAGGACACAGCAACGAACTTCACGAAGGAAATGACGCAACAACACACGTCATAAATACTGTCATGACGCGCACCATCACGTGCAGATTACGAGACGGTCTTGTTGACCGTCCATGGTCATTTTAGGTAGATCTTATCATAACTTCGTGTGTTTGTGTGCGTGTGTGTGCGTGCATGCGTGTGTGTGCAATTGATCTAAAACTAATTTTAAATGCAATTATATGCAATTTTAGGGGCATTCAGGGAGCGGCAGGTCTGTATCTTTTTTTTTTTTTACACAGTGTTATTAAACTTTGAAAATCCAAAACGATGACTTCCGCTCTCATTGTTGAATATTAATTAGAAACAGGCGAGGTGGTGGGGGAGGGAGAGGGTGAGGGTGACGTACCGTCTGTGTAATATACTGAAACTGTTGTCAGCAGCATTCATACGTGATGCCATGGGGGGGGGGGGAATTGGCTCGAAATTCCCGTTGTGTGTGCGCGTGCGCGCGCGCGCGCGCGGCCATTAGCCTCTCACGTCTGCTGCGCCAGGCCGCCCTCAGCAGCGGGGATGCTGAGAGGAGGCTGTCAGGGGCAGGTGCAGATGCAGGTAGGTCTTCATGGGTAATGCAAAGGAGACGCGCCTCCGCTCTGAACCAGGAGCAGCTGCCGGTGATAAAGATGGCTACCGGTGACCCCCCCCCCCCCCCAACTAGTTCATCTCCATGAGGAGGAAATCAGATATTACAATAGCCACGTTCCGGCGCCGTCTATATAAAGTGAACCCTGCTTGTGAGGCTACATGTCATGCCTCATTGTTGTCATATAGGTAGACAGAGACTCATAATGTCACGGTCAGGACACGTGTACTTGGCTCCTGAAGCGAGAAGTATCTGTGGCATATCTCCTGCCGCCGGTAGGGGCGCTAATTTAGGAAACCCTCCTGCGGGTCGTTTTACAGGGTGTACGACCTATGTGGTCGTATGGGCAGGAGGACTTGGTGTAAAAGAGGCCCCCTAACCACACCAGTATGGATGAGTGAATGAATGAGCTTGCTGCGGCTTTGCTGCTAAGAGGAAGTTGGATGGCAGGCTTGGTTTATGCAGAACAGTTTATGAAAACGTGAAAAAAAAACCTGTCCGACAAAAAACAAACAAACAATATAGAAGACTTCATGAACTATATCTATTGACTCGTGGACATGAGATGAGAGGGAGTGAAATGCAACGCGTCTGATGGAGGTGAGACGTGTGCGTGGGATCAGACTGCGACTCGGGTGTACCAAGTGGAAAGCTCTACCACTTCAATAAACAACAACAACAGCAGCTACTTAATATTCATGTAACGACCACGGATGACTAGGCTCGCTAGCCCTTAGCTAACGGGTCGGACCCTTTAGTCCAGTGTTTCTCAACCCAGTCCTCAAGGACCCCCTAACCTGCAGATTGTCATTGTAACCCTGCATAGGTAGCTCTGCTTGTACTTACTCAACCAGTCATCTCACAGCACTTAAATATGCAAGGTGTGCAAACTCTTGACATTCACTGCTGAATTACTACAAACAGGTACCTATTCAGGGTTGCAAAGAAAATCTGCAGGATAGGGGGTCCTTGAGGACTGGGTTGAGAAACACTGCTTTAGTCGACAGGTTAGCACAGTCGCCCGTGGTGCGGGAGATCCGGGTTCGCGTCCCGGCTGCGGCGGCGGTTCCCGGCTGCCCCTGAATTCGCTACACTGGTTTCAGAAGTGGGATGGTGAGGCCATCGGAAGCAGGGGGTAGTGTAACGACCACCGATGAAAAGACTCGCTTGGCTAACGGGTCGGACCCTTTAGTTGACTGATAAGCGCAGTCCCCCGTGATGCAGGCGACCCGGGTTCGTGTCCCGGCTGCCCCCTGAATTCGCCGCATTGTTGTCAGCTGTTCAACTCCACACCAACTCCCCTCGTGAGTCATTAAGGCAGACCAATCCCCGAACCTAATTTCCCAGTCCCCCCTTAGGCTGCTGCCATCATTGGCTAGAGACGAGAGGCGCCACGTTTAAATGTGTATCAGATTCATCAGCTGACCTGTTTCGTTGGCGTGCGGAGCAGCAGGCCATTCATACCTACTTCCTGGCTGATTAAACCAGGGAAAAAGTGAAATCATATTCTATTATCATTAATTCATCCACCTGTGTTCCACTGACAGGAAGTGGTCAGCGGTGTGTGCGGTGAGCGTGGCAGCCTCGCATCCACCGGTCAGTCTGCAGAGGATCCAGTCTGTGTTCACGCAGCTTATTTCCGCCGGCTTCACATTAGCAGCAGTGGTGTGTACTGGTCTTACACGCCACGTGTTGAGACCGTCCTCCACCAGGAAGCGACCCCATAGGTGGTTTGTACAAGCAGCTTATTACGACCTCTAGTGGCGTTTTAAAGTTGAGCGACTTGTAGCGCTCATGCTGCCAACAGCGATCTCAGACGGACTTGTAGGAGCACGTTTCTATGACATGCAGCTGCTTACGCGCAGCTGTTGACATGCAGCTGTTTACACGCAGCTGTTGACACGCAGCTTGTTATGCTCGCGCACCAGAACCTGACCCGTGTGGCAAACCCAAGACAGACAGACACGAGATGACTTCAAAAGCTACAAAGGGAGGTTTTATTGTGGGAGGGAAATGTATGGTGAAAAAAGGCGTTCTGTTAGTGGGATGTGTGAATAAATTATGTGTGGTGTCCCGTGGTTTGCGTGAATAACTATGTGAGAGTGTTTTTAGCCTATGTGTGGTGCGGTATGTAAATGACCAGGAGGTGTTGAAAAAATGTGCGTGCACCTGGCGAGAAAGTCCAGTCCGTGATCCAAGAGGGGTTGTCCGAGAAAGTCCAGGTCCGAGATCCGGGAAGTCGAGTCCGAAAGGAGGGGTCCAGATAGAGGGACAAGGGGGGAGATCGCAGGAGAGGTCCGGGGAGAAACGTGAAGGTCGCTGGGGACGAGGGAGACGCGGGGAGCCGTGGAAATCGCGGAGGGAGAGTCTTGGGAGGAAACAGAGACACGAAGATAAGACACTGGGGAATAAACAGAATGCAAGGAACGCCGCTGGAGGGCTTATCAGAACTTTACCGCATGGTTCAGTACGTCGAAGCCCTGAGAGACGTTCTGGGAGGCTTCTTGTAGAAGGCTGCCTGATTGCCACAGGTGTGCCTGATGGATGATGGCAAACACCTGGTGCAGTGCAGCGCTCGTCTCCTCAGGGCGCGAGCCGAGCGCTCGGATGTTTCCGGCACGTCCGAGCTAGGGGAGTGGCTTGAACGTGCCGGGGAGGCAGCTCGGGGCGGTGTAAGCACAACACAGCTGTTTACACGCTGCTGTTTACATGCAGCTGTTGACATGCAGCTGTTTACATGCAGCTGTTGACATACAGCTGTTTACACGCAGCTGTTTACACGCAGCTGTTGACACGCAGCTGTTTACACGCAGCTGTTGACATGCAGCTGTTGACATGCAGCTGTTTACATGCGGTTGTTGACATGCAGGTGTTGACATGCAGCTGTTGACAGGCAGCTGTTGACATGCAGCTGTTGACATGCAGGTGTTTCTTGGAGTTGCTGTTATGCCCGCTTCATATTTTTGCCAAACAAAATGTTTAGAGAGTATTTTTATTTATTTTATTTTGTTGTTCAGTGAGCAGGAGAGAGACGGAGACGGAGGGGAGGAGAAGTGAGGGAGGAGGGTTAAGGAGCATGTGTGACGGGGTCTTGCGAGTCAAAGTGGGGACGGAGGACAGGAGGAGCCCCTCTCTTGTCTGCGGGGAGCCGCGGCAGCAGAGCAGCGCAGTCAGGCTGTCCCCTGTAGAGGGCAGCAAAGAGGGGCCGTCCCTGCTGGCCCTGCTGCAGGGGAGCGGCTAACAAGCCGGGCTCGCGAGGCAGTCGCGTGTTCTGCTCATTGCCGAGTTATTAATTGCAGATCTAATGAGAATGTCGACCTCACGCGTGGGATCAGGTGTCTCTTTATGAAAGTTGCACCCGTTTCAGTCCTTTTCATTCAGGCATCCGGACCCCCCACCCCCACCCCCACCTCAGTCTCCCCTCCGTCACCCGCTCTGCCGGCCTCTGCGTTGCCTGGTCCTTCTCCATCGCTTCCTGCTCGCTGGACGGCAGGCCAGCCGCGGAGAGTCAGTAGCTTGACTCATGTTGACAGGGGTAACAACGCAAGGACTCATGTTAACAGGGGTAACAACGCAAGGACTCATGTTGACAGGGGTAATAACGCAAGGACTCATGTTAACAGGGGTAATAACGCAAGGACTCATGTTGACAGGGGTAACAACGCAAGGACTCATGTTGGCAGGGGTAACAACGCAAGGACTCATGTTAACAGGGGTAATAACGCAAGGACTCATGTTAACAGGGGTAACAACGCAAGGACTCATGTTAACAGGGGTAATAACGCAAGGACTCATGTTAACAGCGGTAATAACGCAATGACTCATGTTAACAGGGTTAATAACGCAATGACTCATGTTAACAGGGTTAATAACACAATGACTCATGTTAACAGCGGTAATAACGCAATGACTCACGTTAACAGGGTTAATAACGCAATGACTCATGTTAACAGGGTTAATAACGCAAGGACTCATGTTAACAGGGTTAATAAGGCAAGGACTCATGTTAACAGGGTTAATAACGCAAGGACTCATGTTAACAGGGTTAATAACGCAATGACTCATGTTAACAGGGTTAATAACGCAATGACTCATGTTAACAGGGTTAATAACGCAAGGACTCATGTTAACAGGGTTAATAACGCAAGGACTCATGTTAACAGGGTTAATAACGCAATGACTCACGTTAACAGGGTTAATAACGCAATGACTCATGTTAACAGTGATAATAATGCAATGACTCATGTTAACGGTTAATAACGCAAGGACTCATGTTAACAGGGTTAATAACGCAAGGAGTCATGTTAACAGCGGTAATAATGCAATGACTCGTGTTAACAGGGTTAATAACGCGAGGACTCATGTTAACAGCGGTAATAATGCAATGACTCATGTTAACAGGGTTAATAACGCAAGGACTCATGTTAACAGCGGTAGTAATGCAATGACTCACGTTAACAGGGTTAATAACGCAATGACTCATGTTAACAGGGTTAATAACGCTGGAACAGAAGAAGCGGTTTGGTAAGGGTCGGGACGAGCAGGCGAGCGCAGACTTGCGCGCCCGTGTTGGCGTGAGCGGTATTGTTGCGCTGCAGATGGTATCGTGGGGGGCACGAGGGCAGGAGCTACCTCGTGTTGCCTGCCAAGTCTCGCTCTGTCAATACCCTCCAGACCCCCTCCTCCTCCTCCCCCCCTCCTCCCCCTCCTCCTGAGGTTGGCAGCACCATCTGCCAAGAGGGGCATGGCGCTAAGGAATGATAACACGCGCGCACGCGCGCGCGCACTCGGTGCATGTATACTCACACGCCAGACTTTAACGCACACATGCACGCGCACACGTGCCCACGTGTCCCCCTCACGTTCACCTCTTGCACCCGGCACTCCAGAAGTTCCTCTCTGCTCTCTCTAGCAGCACGCGCTCCTTATACCGCGGTGATGCCGACCTGTCCTCGGTTTTGCACGTGCGTTTGATTCCTGTGCGCAAATATGTGCACCTCCGCGCGCGTGTGCGTGCGTGTGTGTGCGTGCGTGCGTGCGTGCGTGTGTGCGTGTGTGTGTGTATGTGTATTTATGTCTCGGTGTGTTTCTGTCCCGGCATGGGGGCAGAAAGCAGCGTCATCACTCAAATCCACTGTGGTCCCTGGCAGACAGACAGGCGGACTTTCTCTTACTGGACCGAGCCTGACATGCTGTACCAGGCGGACTTCTCTCCGTCACCGGTCTTGTGGATCCCAGAGGGTTGTACTGTCCCCTGAGCATGACCGAGACCACACTGCACCGGGAACAACGAGGAGGCGGCAGCTGCTACGGCGACGGTTTCAGTACACTGAGGACATGGTGTAGTACCACACACTGCTGCACCATGCCACATGGAAAACTCCCTGCATGGTGCGCCATGGACACGTAGACAGGCTGGTAGGCAGACAGGCAGACAGGCTAGCAGAGAGACAGATAGGCAGGCTAGCAGAGAGACAGATAGGCAGGCTAGCAGAGAGACAGACAGGGAGACAATCAGAATCAGCAACATTTATTTGTCGTTTCATTTCATGCACTTGCGCACTTGAAATGAAACGAAACATCGTTTGCCCAGCCCACAGCAGTGCAACACAAAGACAAATACACACCCAAAACCTACAAGAACATACATGTCCACACTAACACACATATCCACACTAACACACATATCCACACTAAAACACATATCCACACTAACACACATGTCCAAACTAACACACATATCCACACTAACACACATACCCACACTAACACACATATCCACACTAACACACACATACCCACACTAACACACATATCCACACTAACACACATACCCACACTAACACACATATCCACACTAACACACATATCCACACTAACACACATACCCACACTAACACACATACCCACACTAACACACACATACCCACACTAACACACATATCCACACTAACACACATACCCACACTAACACATATCCACACTAACACACATATCCACACTAACACACATATACACACTAACACACATATCCACACTAACACACATGTCCAAACTAACACCTATATCCACACTAACACACATATCCACACTAACACACATATCCACACTAACACACATGTCCAAACTAACACACATATCCACACTAACACACATATCCACACTAACACACATATCCACACTAACACACATATCCAAACTAACACACTAACACACATATCCACACTAACACACATATCCACACTAACACACATGTCCAAACTAACACACATGTCCAAACTAACACACATATCCAAACTAACACACATATCCACACTAACACACATATCCACACTAAAACACATATCCACACTAACACACATGTCCAAACTAACACACATATCCACACTAACACACATACCCACACTAACACACATATCCACACTAACACACACATACCCACACTAACACACATATCCACACTAACACACATATCCACACTAACACACATATCCACACTAACAAACATACCCACACTAACACACATACCCACACTAACACACACATACCCACACTAACACACGTATCCACACTAACACACATACCCACACTAACACACATATCCACACTAACACACACATCCAAACTGAAAAAAAAATCACTGTCCAGGAGAACGAACACCAGCCAGGATGACTGTCGGAACTGCCCGTCTGCATGGGCTAGCAGTTAGCTTAGCCTTCCTCGCTTCCACGTCTCCGGTCAGGGCCGTGGTCCCTGGGCCCCAAAGGGCGCAGCAGACCAGGATCCCCAAGCCGATCCAACACCAGCTCTCCCAGCCAGACATCTTCGAAACACCTCCCCGCACTCCACACGACGACACTAAAAACACAGTCAAGGCCAGGCGAGGCCGCCGCCGCCAGACCGCCCTCAGTGTTATCGAAACTGCCGGTCTGTGTGGGCTAGCAGTTAGCTTAGCCTGCCCCGCTTCCACGTCTTGTCAGCCCGCCCTCGGGGTTACATCTTCGGGCACAACTCCGGTCAGGGCCCACAGGACGCAGCAGACCAAGCTCTCCCAGCCATCAAAGGAGGACAAACTCAGACGCAGACGTGGACAAAGACCCTGCAGGGACGGTACTGGGTGAGGCCGCCGCCTGGACAAAGACCCTGCAGGGACGGTACTGGGTGATGCCGCCGCGTGGACAAAGACCCTGCAGGGAGGGCACTGGGTGAGGCCGCCGCGTGGACAAAGACCCTGCAGGGACGGTACTGGGTGAGGCCGCCGCGTGGACAAAGACCCTGCAGGGACGGTACTGGGTGAGGCCGCCGCGTGGACAAAGACCCTGCAGGGACGGTACTGGGTGAGGCCGCCGCGTGGACAAAGACCCTGCAGGGACGGTACTGGCGTGAATTTGAAGTGGCGGCACAAACAGAGTTGTGAACATTTCAGTTAGAACATTCTGGATGCATCCTCCAGTGTAGTCTGGTGATTTGGTTGGTGATCATACTGTGTGTGTGTGTGTGTGTGTGTGTGTGTGTGTGTGTGTGTGTGTGTGTGTGTGTGTGTGTGTGTGTGTGTGTGTGTGTGTGTATGCGTGTGAAACCGACTGTGCCGAAGAGAGAAAGAACCAATCAAGTCTGTCAGTCTTGTAGGATAATGGATTCAACACCGGATTCACAATCAAACAATGGATAACATGTTGAATTTCAGCAGAGAGAGGGACAGCGAGGAAGAGATGGAGACCGAGACAGAGACAGAGACAGAGACAGAGAGGGCAAATGACGTAGCATCCCTACCAGAGACGAATTGACTGTGTGTCTCAAAAGGTCAGTTTTGATACGGAAGCCTGTCTGTGACAAATTACATTATGTACGCCGGGACAGAGAGAGCGAGACCAGCTGGACCAGATGTGTGTGTGTGTGTGTGGGGGGGGGTAATTGGCCTACAGTGTTAACAGGAGAGTCCCGATGACATTTGACTGCGTGTAATGATGCACGTGCTCTATTGACAGCAGCATGTTTTTGACACGAGCGTGATGTCATTCCTGCCATGGATTTCGGTTTGGCTTTGCTTTGAGAGGTTCATGTCTCTGAGAGGTTCGTATCTTTGAGATGTTCATCTCTTTGAGAGGTTCATGTCTTTGACATGTTCGTGTCTTTGAGAGGTTCGTGTCTTTGAGAGGTTCGTGTCTTTGAGATGTTGATGTCTTTGAGAGGTTCGTGTCTTTGACAGGTTCGTGTCTCTGAGAGGTTCGTGTCTCTGAGAGGTTCGTGTCTTTGACATGTTCGTGTCTTTGAGAGGTTCGTGTCTTTTAGAGGTTCGTGTCTCTGAGAGGTTCGTGTCTTTGAGAGGTTCGTGTCTTTGACATGTTCATGTCTTTGAGAGGTTCGTGTCTTTTAGAGGTTCGTGTCTTTGAGAGGTTCGTGTCTTTGAGATGTTCGTGTCTTTGAGAGCTTCGTGTCTTTGAGAGGTTCGTGTCTTTGAGATGTTCATGTCTTTGAGAGGTTCGTGTCTTTGAGATGTTCATATCTTTGAGAGGTTCGTGTCTTTGAGAGGTTCGTGTCTTTGAGAGGTTCGTGTCTTTGAGATGTTCATGTCTTTGAGAGGTTGATGTCTTTGAGAGGTTCGTGTCTTTGAGATGTTCGTGTCTTTGAGAGGTTCGTGTCTTTGAGTGGTTCATGTCTTTGAGAGGTTCATGTCTTTGAGAGGTTCGTGTCTTTGAGAGGTTCGTGTCTTTGAGATGTTCATGTCTTTGAGATGTTCGTGTCTTTGAGAGGTTCGTGTCTTTGACATGTTCGTGTCTTTGAGAGGTTCGTGTCTTTGAGATGTTCGTGTCTTTGAGATGTTGATGTCTTTGAGAGGTTCGTGTCTTTGAGAGGTTCGTGTCTCTGAGAGGTTCGTGTCTTTGAGAGGTTCGTGTCTTTGACAGGTTCGTGTCTTTGAGAGGTTCGTGTCTTTTAGAGGTTCGTGTCTTTGAGATGTTCATGTCTTTGACAGGTTCATGTCTTTTAGATGTTCATGTCTTTGAGATGTTGATGTCTTTGAAAGGTTCGTGTCTTTGAGAGGTTCGTGTCTTTTAGAGGTTCATGTCTTTGAGATGTTCTTGTCTTTGAGAGGTTCATGTCTTTGAGATGTTCATGTCTTTGACAGGTTCATGTCTTTTAGATGTTCATGTCTTTGAGATGTTGATGTCTTTGAAAGGTTCGTGTCTTTGAGAGGCTCGTGTCTCTGAGAGGTTCGTGTCTTTGAGATGTTCATGTCTTTGAGAGGTTCATGTCTTTGAGATGTTCATGTCTTTGAGAGGTTCATGTCTTTGAGAGGTTCATGTCTTTGACATGTTCGTGTCTTTGAGAGGTTCATGTCTTTGAGATGTTCATGTCTTTGAGAGGTTCATGTCTTTGAGATGTTCATGTCTTTGAGAGGTTCGTGTCTTTGAGTGGTTCATGTCTTTGAGAGGTTCGTGTCTTTGAGAGGTTCGTGTCTTTGAGAGGTTCGTGTCTTTGAGATGTTCATGTCTCTGAGATGTTCGTGTCTCTGAGAGGTTCGTGTCTTTGAGTGGTTCATGTCTTTGAGATGTTCATGTCTTTGAGAGGTTCGTGTCTTTGAGAGGTTCGTGTCTTTGAGATGTTCGTGTCTTTGAGATGTTCGTGTCTTTGAGATGTTGATGTCTTTGAGAGGTTCATGTCTTTGAGAGGTTCGTGTCTCTGAGAGGTTCGTGTCTTTGAGAGGTTCGTGTCTTTTAGGGGTTCGTGTCTTTGAGAGGTTCGTGTGTTTGAGTGGTTCGTGTCTTTGAGATGTTCGTGTCTTTGAGATGTTGATGTCTTTGAGAGGTTCATGTCTTTGAGAGGTTCGTGTCTCTGAGAGGTTCGTGTCTTTGAGAGGTTCGTGTCTTTTAGGGGTTCGTGTCTTTGAGAGATTCGTGTCTTTGAGATGTTCATGTCTTTGAGATGTTCATGTCTTTGAGAGGTTCATGTCTTTGAGAGGTTCATGTCTTTGACATGTTCGTGTCTTTGAGAGGTTCATGTCTTTGACATGTTCGTGTCTTTGAGAGATTCGTGTCTTTGAGATGTTCATGTCTTTGAGATGTTCATGTCTTTGAGAGGTTCATGTCTTTGAGAGGTTCATGTCTTTGACATGTTCGTGTCTTTGAGAGGTTCATGTCTTTGAGATGTTCATGTCTTTGAGAGGTTCATGTCTTTGAGATGTTCATGTCTTTGAGAGGTTCGTGTCTTTGAGAGATTCATGTCTTTGAGAGGTTCATGTCTTTGAGAGGTTGATGTCTTTGAGAAGTTCATGTCTTTGAGAGGTTCATGTCTTTGACATGTTTGTGTCTTTGAGAGGTTCGTGTCTTTGAGAGGTTCGTGTCTTTGAGATGTTCATGTCTTTGAGAGGTTCGTGTCTTTGTGAGGTTCGTGTCTTTGAGAGGTTCATGTCTTTGAGAGGTTCATGTCTTTGAGATGTTCGTGTCTTTGAGAGGTTTGTGTCTTTGAGAGGTTCGTGTCTTTGACATGTTCGTGTCTTTGTGAGGTTCGTGTCTTTGAGAGGTTCGTGTCTTTGAGATGTTCGTGTCTTTGAAAGGTTCGTGTCTTTGTGAGGTTCGTGTCTTTGAGAGGTTCGTGTCTTTGAGAGGTTCGTGTCTTTGAGATGTTCATGTCTTTGAGAGGTTCATGTCTTTGACATGTTCATGTCTCTGAGAGGTTCATGTCTTTGAGAGGTTCAGATGTTCATGTCTTTAACATGTTCATGTCTTTGAGATGTTCATGTCTCTGAGAGGTTCATGTCTTTGAGAGGTTCGTGTCTTTGAGATGTTCATGTCTTTGAGAGGTTCATGTCTTTGACATGTTCATGTCTCTGAGAGGTTCATGTCTTTGAGAGGTTCAGATGTTCATGTCTTTGAGAGGTTCAGATGTTCATGTCTTTGAGATGTTCATGTCTTTGAGATGTTCGTGTCTTTGAGAGGTTCAGATGTTCATGTCTTTGAGAGGTTCGTGTCTTTGAGAGGTTCGTGTCTTTGAGAGGTTCATGTCTTTGAGAGGTTGATGGTTTTGAGAGGTTCATGTCTTAGAGAGGTTGATGGTTTTGAGAGGTTCATGTCTCGTATTTGCTTAACGCCCTAGTCGTCTCGTGTGTTGTAGTCGCTAATGGTGGCGCTATGGAGACTGCAGCTGGGACTGTTTCCTTTCTCCCTTCTAACGTTCAAACTATAAATACATGCTGCGGTGTAAAGTCACGCAATATGATTTGTGCTTCAGTTCTTTATCAGAGTCCTAACCTTGCCCGTTTGTCAATATTTATGTTGATATCTGGGGGGACATGCCGAGGGGGGCGTGGGAGTTTGACCAGCCAGTCTACATGTGTTTTGTGGACTTGGAGAAGACTTACGATCGTATACCCAGGGGCACTCTGTGGGGGGGGGGGTACTACGGGAGTATAGGCCAGTTGCTACAAGCCATCCGGTCCTTGTATAACCAAAGTGAGAGCTAGGTCCGCATTCTCGGCACAAAGTCAAACACATTTTCAGTGGGTGTCGGACTCCGCCAATGTTTTCCCTGGTCTCTGATTCTGTTTGTGATGTTCATGGACAGGATGTCAAGGCGCAGCCAAGGTGAGGAGTGTGTCCGTTTTGGGAACCTCAGAATTGCGTCTCTGCTCTTCACAGATGATGTGGTTTTCTTGGCTTCTTCAGAACGTGACCTCCAGCGCACACTGGGGCGGTTTGCAGCTGAGTGTGAAATGGCTGGGATGAGAGTCCGCACCTCCAAGTCTGAGGTCATTGTTCTCTACCGGAAAATTGTGGATTGCTCCCTCCAGGTTGGGGATGAGTTGTTGCCTCAAGTGAAGGAGTTCAAGTATCTCGGGGTCTTGTTCACGAGTGAGGGTAGGATGGAGCAGGAGATTGACAGGTGGATTGGTGCAGCATCAGCAGTAATGCGGACGTTGTACTGGACCGTTGTGGTGAAGAGGGAGCTGAGCCGGAAGGCAAAGCTCTCAATTTACCAGTCAGTCTTCGTTCCAACCCTCACCTATGGTCACGAGCTTTGGGTAGTGACAGAAAGGGAGAGATCGCGGATACAAGCGGCTGAAATGAGTTTCCTCCGTAGGGTGTCTGGGCTCAGCCTTAGAGATAGGGTGAGGAGCTCGGACATCCGGAGGGAGCTCGGAGTAGAGCTGCTGCTCCTTCTGATCGAAAGGAGCCAGTTGAGGTGGTTCGGGCATCTGATCAGGATGCCTCCTGGGCGCCTTCCTTTGGAGGTTTTCCGGGCACGTCCAACTGGGAGGAGACCCCGGGGCAGACCCAGAACTCTCTGGAGGGACTACATGTCCAATCTGGCCTGGGAACACCTTGGGATCCCCCAGGAGGAGCTGGAGGGCATTGCTGGGGAGAGGGACGTCTGGAGTGCCCTACTTAGCTTGCTGCCACCTGGAGAAGTGGCTGATGATGAGATGAGATGATGAGGTGATATCCTGGGGGGGGGGTGCTGAGTTGCAGTGGTGCTGGCCGAGCCGCAGAGGTTAGGACCTGATCTGCTGTGCTAGACGGAGATGTTTAGCATGGTGCCATCACACACAGCTTCTTCTTCACAAGGTCATTTTAATCAGATCCGTATTCAGATGCTCTAGAACAGTGTTTCTCAACCGGGGGTCCGCGGACCCCTAGTGGTCCGTGGTGTAATTGCAAGGGGTCCGTGAAAATAAAATATCTTTAAAAAAAATATCCTATGACATTTATAGAAATAGGATTATTTTACTCAAATGTGACTGAGACCTTTATCTACCTAAACTATAAAGGGTAACAGGACTTTTTTCTCTAATTACATCTGTTTCACAAGTGTAATTTATTGTATTTTAATAAGAGATCTCGCTCCCGTTTGCATTGTTAAAAGTTACTGCATAAAAATTCTGTCTTGTTACATATATCTGAAAGTTACTGAATACATATTCTGTTTTGTTACATATATCTGAAAGTTACTGAATACATATTCTGTTTTGTTACATATATCTGAAAGTTACTGCATAAGAATTCTGTTTTGTTAACTTTTTCTAAGTTACAACTGAAAGCTCTTATTTTTGCCCCAAAGAGTGAATAAATGCTATAATGCAATTTAAAATGCAGTTTCTACTGTTTCTATCAAATTGCAACCCCCCTCCCCCAAGATCAGGTGGAGGGGTCCTCAGGGTAGATCAAAAATACGCAGGGGGTCCAGGACCCCAAAAAGGTTGAGAACCACTGCTCTAGAAGACTATGACACGGATCATTTACCTTAAGATGGCTGCCACACACCGAATTAACACAACATAAGGTAATATGGCCGTTTTACTGGTTATAATTATCATTCCATTTAAATATGTTCAGTACTTAACCACACTTGTTTTTCGTCGTGGAGCTTCGGCTGTTAGAGCAGTTATTGACACTGTGGTTCCCTTGCTGCATTACTCTCAGTACATTACATAGCCATGGCTCAAGCACAACCACTAAGAACCACATTAGAGACATTTAACTGCCTCCTGTTCCCCTAAAGCAGAGCGTCCTGCTCCCCAAAGACCACCTTACTGTGTGTGTGCGAGTGGGCGTGGGCGTGTATGTGTGGGCGTGTATGTGTGCGTGTGTGCGCGCGTGTGTGTGCGTGTGTGTCTGTGAGTATGAACGCTCTCCTGTGGGCTACCCAGAAAAGAGAGGAGCTATAGGGAATGAGAGTTGGATGTCTGGGGATTCAGCAATGGAAACAGGAATATTAATATTGACATATTACTCCAGAAAAGAAGCGCCTTAAATGAATAAGATATAATGTTTGGTTAGAGTCCTTCACAGTCTCGCCTCTTACTCCAGCTGGCTGCTCATACCGCTTGCTGTGTGCTGACCATGCTTCTCACCTGGCAGCCCAATAAGCAGTTATTATAATTATAATGATAACGATAATAGTAATAATAATAATAATAATAATAATAACAACAATAATAATAATAATCATTATAATAATGATAACATTATAATAATGATAATAATATAATAATAACCATAATAATAATAATAATGATGATAATTATTACTATGTCGATAACAATATAATAATGATAATAATAATAGACTGTAACGGTGCTAAACCTGAGAGCTTGCATGTGAAACTTAAGTTTTTCTTAATGATAAGTCATTGCTCTCATCAAGATTACACAACATCAATTAATTGTGCTTTACTTTTATTTAGAAAATCCTCACGACACGACAACACAGTAACATGTCAACCGTACAACTGCAAAACCCACAAGGCTTTGCCCAGCTGGCGTGGTGTGAGGTTGAGCATGTGATCCATAAGATGTGATCCGTAAGATGTGATCAATAAGATGTGATCAATAAGATGTGATCCGTAAGATGTGATCAATAAGATGTGATCCGTATGATGTGATCCATAAGATATGATCCGTAAGATGTTATCAATAAGATGTGATCAATAAGATATGATCCGTAAGATGTGATCAATAAAATGTGATCCGTAAGATGTGATCCATAAGATGTGATCCGTAAGATGTGATTCGTAAGATGTGATCCGTAAGATGTGATCCGTAAGATGTGATCAATAAGATGTGATCAATAAGATGTGATCAATAAAATGTGATCCGTAAGATGTGATCAATAAGATGTGATCAATAAGATGTGATCCATAAGATGTGATCCGGAAGATGTGATCCGGAAGATGTGATCCATAAGATATGATCCGTAAGATGTGATCCATAAGATGTGATCCGTAAGATGTGATCAATAAGATGTGATCCGTAAGATGTGATCCGTAAGATGTGATCAATAAGATGTGATCCGTAAGATGTTATCAATAAAATGTGATCCGTAAGATGTGATCAATAAGATGTGATCAATAAGATGTGATCAATAAGATGTGATCCGTAAGATGTGATCCATAAGATGTGATCCGTAAGATGTGATCAATAAGATGTGATCCGTAAGATGTGATCCGTAAGATGTGATTCGTAAGATGTGATCCGTAAGATGTGATCAATAAGATGTGATCCGGAAGATGTGAGCCATAAGATGTGATCCGGAAGATGTGATCAATAAGATGTGATCCGTAAGATGTGATCCGGAAGATGTGATCAGTAAGATGTGATCCATAAGATAAGATCCGGAAGATGTGATCCATAAGATGTGATCCGTAAGATGTGATCAATAAGATGTGATCCGTAAGATGTGATCCGGAAGATGTGATCCGGAAGATGTGATCAATAAGATGTGATCCGGAAGATGTGATCCGGAAGATGTGATCCGTAAGATGACCCTTATTCAGGTTTGGTTTTGTGCGAATGAAATCGATCAGCCCTCTGAACTGATGGGTTTCGTCACGTGATATGTGGGCTTGGTTGGTGTCCTGCAGGACCTGCTGGTCTGATGCTGCAGCAGAACCCAGAGGAAGGTGATGATCCAGATGATGAGAATGGACTTATCCTCTGCATGTTTTTCAAAACAATTTGTACACTTTACACAAACTTGACTCCACGGCATACACAGAACCCCCCCCCCCCCAAAAAAAAACAACAACAAAAAATTCACCGAAGGGCGTCCGGGTAGCGTAGCGGTCTATTCCGTTGCCTACCAACGCGGAGATCGCCGGTTCGAATCCCCGTGTTACCTCCGGCTTGGTCGGGCGTCCCTACAGACACAATTGGCCGTGTCTGCGGGTGGGAAGCCGGATCTCCACCTCCTCCTGCAAACTGTAGCTCTCCAGTTACCCTCTCGTGTGTTGGACATCACACATCTGTACACACATCTGTACACACAGCCGACATCAACCACCCACACGCCACATCTGTCAGTTTCTCTCCCGCCTCTGGTGCCGGGCGTGCTCCTTCATCCTTTCTTTCGTTTTCTCACTTTTTCCTACCTATCCATCCTCTCTCTGTGATTCCCCCTCTCCTCTCCTCTCCTCTATCATCCTCCCCCCTCTGAACTTCTGGGTGGCTGCTCAGCCTCCCTGCTGCAGCCGTGAATCATTTATCTGAAAGCCTGGAAGATATGCAAGATGCCTTCTGTGGATCTTCTGAGTATCTTCTGAGCGTCTTCTCTCTAGACGTGCAGCTGAAGATCTCCTTCACCGTTTCCGACTCTGACCTCCACACGTGGGCCATGCGTTTTTATATCTATGTGCTTTTTTATGTGTGCGTGTGCGTGCGTGCGTGCGTGCGTGCGTGCGTGCGTGCGTGCGTGCGTGCGTGCGCAACATGCCCCCTGAGGGTGTTGGAAGTAGTTAACATCCATGTCACATGTTATATTCACTATCTTCATCTAACATCTAACATCCTGAGAGTTAACATCCATATCACATGTTATATTCACTATCTTCATCTAACATCCTGAGAGTTAACATCCATGTCACATGTTATATTCACTATCTTCATCTAACATCTAACATGCTGAGAGTTAACATCCGTATCACATGTTATATTCACCATCTTCATCTAACATCTAACATCCTGAGAGTTAACATCCATATCACATGTTATATTCACTATCTTCATCTAACATCTAACATCCTGAGAGTTAACATCCATATCACATGTTATATTCACTGTCTTCATCTAACATCTAACATCCTGAGAGTTAACATCCATGTCACATGTTGTATTCACCATCTTCATCTAACATCCTGAGAGTTAACATCCATGTCACATGTTATATTCACTATCTTCATCTAACATCTAACATGCTGAGAGTTAACATCCATGTCACATGTTATATTCACTATCTTCATCTAACATCCTGAGAGTTAACATCCATGTCACATGTTATATTCACCATCTTCATCTCACATATAACATCCTGAGAGTTAACATCCATATCACATGTTATATTCACTATCTTCATCTAACATCTAACATCCTGAGAGTTAACATCCATGTCACATGTTATATTCACTATCTTCATCTAACATCCTGAGAGTTAACATCCATGTCACATGTTATATTCACTATCGTCATCTAACATCCTGAGAGTTAACATCCATGTCACATGTTATATTCACTATCTTCATCTAACATCTAACATGCTGAGAGTTAACATACATATCACATGTTATATTCACTATCTTCATCTAACATCCTGAGAGTTAACATCCATGTCACATGTTATATTCACTATCTTCATGTCACATCTAACATCCTGAGAGTTAACATCCATGTCACATGTTATATTCACTATCTTCATCTAACATCTAACATCCTGAGAGTTAACATCCATATCACATGTTATATTCACTATCTTCATCTAACATCCTGAGAGTTAACATCCATGTCACATGTTATATTCACTATCTTCATCTAACATCTAACATCCTGAGAGTTAACATCCATATCACATGTTATATTCACTATCGTCATCTAACATCCTGAGAGTTAACATCCATGTCACATGTTATATTCACCATCTTCATCTCTCATCTAACATCCTGAGAGTTAACATCCATATCACATGTTATATTCACTATCTTCATCTAACATCTAACATCCTGAGAGTTAACATCCATATCACATGTTATATTCACTATCTTCATCTAACATCTAACATGCTGAGAGTTAACATCCATATCACATGTTATATTCACTATCTTCATCTCACATCCTGAGAGTTAACATCCATGTCACATGTTGTATTCACCATCTTCATCTAACATCCTGAGAGTTAACATCCATGTCACATGTTATATTCACTATCTTCATCTCACATCTAACATCCTGAGAGTTAACATCCATATCACATGCTATATTCACTATCTTCATCTAACATCCTGAGAGTTAACATCCATATCACATGTTATATTCACTATCTTCATCTAACATCTAACATGCTGAGAGTTAACATCCATGTCACATGTTATATTCACTATCTTCATCTAACATCCTGAGAGTTAACATCCATGTCACATGTTATATTCACCATCTTCATCTCACATCTAACATCCTGAGAGTTAACATCCATATCACATGTTATATTCACTATCTTCATCTAACATCTAACATCCTGAGAGTTAACATCCATGTCACATGTTATATTCACTATCATCATCTAACATCCTGAGAGTTAACATCCATGTGACATGTTATATTCACTATCTTCATCTAACATCCTGAGAGTTAACATCCATGTCACATGTTATATTCACTATCTTCATCTAACATCTAACATGCTGAGAGTTAACATCCATATCACATGTTATATTCACTATCTTCATCTAACATCCTGAGAGTTAACATCCATGTCACATGTTATATTCACCATCTTCATCTCTCATCTAACATCCTGAGAGTTAACATCCATATCACATGTTATATTCACTATCTTCATCTAACATCTAACATCCTTGGAGTTAACATCCATATCACATGTTATATTCACTATCTTCATCTAACATCTAACATGCTGAGAGTTAACATCCATATCACATGTTATATTCACTATCTTCATCTCACATCTAACATCCTGAGAGTTAACATCCATGTACATGTTGTATTCACCATCTTCATCTAACATCCTGAGAGTTAACATCCATGTCACATGTTATATTCACTATCTTCATCTCACATCTAACATCCTGAGAGTTAACATCCATATCACATGTTATATTAACTATCTTCATCTAACATCCTGAGAGTTAACATCCATATCACATGTTATATTCACTATCTTCACCTAACATCTAACATGCTGAGAGTTAACATCCATGTCACATGTTATATTCACTATCTTCATCTAACATCCTGAGAGTTAACATCCATGTCACATGTTATATTCACCATCTTCATCTCACATCTAACATCCTGAGAGTTAACATCCATATCACATGTTATATTCACTATCTTCATCTAACATCTAACATCCTGAGAGTTAACATCCATGTCACATGTTATATTCACTATCATCATCTAACATCCTGAGAGTTAACATCCATGTGACATGTTATATTCACTATCTTCATCTAACATCCTGAGAGTTAACATCCATGTCACATGTTATATTCACTATCTTCATCTAACATCTAACATGCTGAGAGTTAACATCCATATCACATGTTATATTCACTATCTTCATCTAACATCCTGAGAGTTAACATCCATGTCACATGTTATATTCACTATCTTCATCTCACATCTAACATCCTGAGAGTTAACATCCATATCACATGTTATATTCACTATCTTCATCTAACATCCTGAGAGTTAACATCCATGTCACATGTTATATTCACCATCTTCATCTCTCATCTAACATCCTGAGAGTTAACATCCATATCACATGTTATATTCACTATCTTCATCTAACATCTAACATCCTTGGAGTTAACATCCATATCACATGTTATATTCACTATCTTCATCTAACATCTAACATGCTGAGAGTTAACATCCATGTCACATGTTATATTCACTATCTTCATCTAACATCCTGAGAGTTAACATCCATGTCACATGTTATATTCACCATCTTCATCTCACATCTAACATCCTGAGAGTTAACATCCATATCACATGTTATATTCACTATCTTCATCTAACATCTAACATCCTGAGAGTTAACATCCATGTCACATGTTATATTCACTATCTTCATCTAACATCCTGAGAGTTAACATCCATGTCACATGTTATATTCACTATCGTCATCTAACATCCTGAGAGTTAACATCCATGTCACATGTTATATTCACTATCTTCATCTAACATCTAACATGCTGAGAGTTAACATACATATCACATGTTATATTCACTATCTTCATCTAACATCCTGAGAGTTAACATCCATGTCACATGTTATATTCACTATCTTCATGTCACATCTAACATCCTGAGAGTTAACATCCATGTCACATGTTATATTCACTATCTTCATCTAACATCTAACATCCTGAGAGTTAACATCCATATCACATGTTATATTCACTATCTTCATCTAACATCCTGAGAGTTAACATCCATGTCACATGTTATATTCACTATCTTCATCTAACATCTAACATCCTGAGAGTTAACATCCATATCACATGTTATATTCACTATCGTCATCTAACATCCTGAGAGTTAACATCCATGTCACATGTTATATTCACCATCTTCATCTCTCATCTAACATCCTGAGAGTTAACATCCATATCACATGTTATATTCACTATCTTCATCTAACATCTAACATCCTGAGAGTTAACATCCATATCACATGTTATATTCACTATCTTCATCTAACATCTAACATGCTGAGAGTTAACATCCATATCACATGTTATATTCACTATCTTCATCTCACATCCTGAGAGTTAACATCCATGTCACATGTTGTATTCACCATCTTCATCTAACATCCTGAGAGTTAACATCCATGTCACATGTTATATTCACTATCTTCATCTCACATCTAACATCCTGAGAGTTAACATCCATATCACATGCTATATTCACTATCTTCATCTAACATCCTGAGAGTTAACATCCATATCACATGTTATATTCACTATCTTCATCTAACATCTAACATGCTGAGAGTTAACATCCATGTCACATGTTATATTCACTATCTTCATCTAACATCCTGAGAGTTAACATCCATGTCACATGTTATATTCACCATCTTCATCTCACATCTAACATCCTGAGAGTTAACATCCATATCACATGTTATATTCACTATCTTCATCTAACATCTAACATCCTGAGAGTTAACATCCATGTCACATGTTATATTCACTATCATCATCTAACATCCTGAGAGTTAACATCCATGTGACATGTTATATTCACTATCTTCATCTAACATCCTGAGAGTTAACATCCATGTCACATGTTATATTCACTATCTTCATCTAACATCTAACATGCTGAGAGTTAACATCCATATCACATGTTATATTCACTATCTTCATCTAACATCCTGAGAGTTAACATCCATGTCACATGTTATATTCACCATCTTCATCTCTCATCTAACATCCTGAGAGTTAACATCCATATCACATGTTATATTCACTATCTTCATCTAACATCTAACATCCTTGGAGTTAACATCCATATCACATGTTATATTCACTATCTTCATCTAACATCTAACATGCTGAGAGTTAACATCCATATCACATGTTATATTCACTATCTTCATCTCACATCTAACATCCTGAGAGTTAACATCCATGTACATGTTGTATTCACCATCTTCATCTAACATCCTGAGAGTTAACATCCATGTCACATGTTATATTCACTATCTTCATCTCACATCTAACATCCTGAGAGTTAACATCCATATCACATGTTATATTAACTATCTTCATCTAACATCCTGAGAGTTAACATCCATATCACATGTTATATTCACTATCTTCACCTAACATCTAACATGCTGAGAGTTAACATCCATGTCACATGTTATATTCACTATCTTCATCTAACATCCTGAGAGTTAACATCCATGTCACATGTTATATTCACCATCTTCATCTCACATCTAACATCCTGAGAGTTAACATCCATATCACATGTTATATTCACTATCTTCATCTAACATCTAACATCCTGAGAGTTAACATCCATGTCACATGTTATATTCACTATCATCATCTAACATCCTGAGAGTTAACATCCATGTGACATGTTATATTCACTATCTTCATCTAACATCCTGAGAGTTAACATCCATGTCACATGTTATATTCACTATCTTCATCTAACATCTAACATGCTGAGAGTTAACATCCATATCACATGTTATATTCACTATCTTCATCTAACATCCTGAGAGTTAACATCCATGTCACATGTTATATTCACTATCTTCATCTCACATCTAACATCCTGAGAGTTAACATCCATATCACATGTTATATTCACTATCTTCATCTAACATCCTGAGAGTTAACATCCATGTCACATGTTATATTCACCATCTTCATCTCTCATCTAACATCCTGAGAGTTAACATCCATATCACATGTTATATTCACTATCTTCATCTAACATCTAACATCCTTGGAGTTAACATCCATATCACATGTTATATTCACTATCTTCATCTAACATCTAACATGCTGAGAGTTAACATCCATATCACATGTTATATTCACTATCTTCATCTCACATCTAACATCCTGAGAGTTAACATCCATGTACATGTTGTATTCACCATCTTCATCTAACATCCTGAGAGTTAACATCCATGTCACATGTTATATTCACTATCTTCATCTCACATCTAACATCCTGAGAGTTAACATCCATATCACATGTTATATTCACTATCTTCATCTAACATCCTGAGAGTTAACATCCATATCACATGTTATATTCACTATCTTCACGTAACATCTAACATGCTGAGAGTTAACATCCATGTCACATGTCATATTCACTATCTTCATCTAACATCCTGAGAGTTAACATCCATGTCACATGTTATATTCACCATCTTCATCTCACATCTAACATCCTGAGAGTTAACATCCATATCACATGTTATATTCACTATCATCATCTAACATCCTGAGAGTTAACATCCATGTGACATGTTATATTCACTATCTTCATCTAACATCCTGAGAGTTAACATCCATGTCACATGTTATATTCACTATCTTCATCTAACATCTAACATGCTGAGAGTTAACATCCATATCACATGTTATATTCACTATCTTCATCTAACATCCTGAGAGTTAACATCCATGTCACATGTTATATTCACTATCTTCATCTCACATCTAACATCCTGAGAGTTAACATCCATGTCACATGTTATATTCACTATCTTCATCTCACATCTAACATCCTGAGGGTTAACATCCATATCACATGTTATATTCACTATCTTCATCTAACATCCTGAGAGTTAACATCCATGTCACATTTTATATTCACTATCTTCATCTAACATCTAACATCCTGAGAGTTAACATCCATGTCACATGTTATATTCACTATCTTCATCTAACATCTTGAGAGTTAACTTCCATATCATATGTTATATTCACTATCTTCATCTCTCATCTAACATGCTGAGAGTTAACATCCATATCACATGTTATATTCACTATCTTCATCTCTCATCTAACACCCTGAGAGTTAACATCCATATCACATGTTATATTCACTATCTTCATCTAACATGCTGAGAGTTAACATCCATATCACATGTTATATTCACTATATTCATCTCTCATCTAACACCCTGAGAGTTAACATCCATATCACATGTTATATTCACTATCTTCATCTAACATCTAACATCCTGAGAGTTAACATCCATATCACATGTTATATTCACTATCTTCATCTAACATCCTGAGAGTTAACATCCATGTCACATGTTATATTCACTATCTTCATCTAACATCTAACATCCTGAGAGTTAACATCCATATGACATGTTATATTCACTATCTTCATCTAACATCCTGAGAGTTAACATCCATGTCACATGTTATATTCACCATCTTCATCTCTCATCTAACATCCTGAGAGTTAACATCCATATCACATGTTATATTCACTATCTTCATCTAACATCTAACATCCTGAGAGTTAACATCCATATCACATGGTATATTCACTATCTTCATCTAACATCTAACATGCTGAGAGTTAACATCCATATCACATGTTATATTCACTATCTTCATCTCACATCCTGAGAGTTAACATCCATGTCACATGTTATATTCACCATCTTCATCTAACATCCTGAGAGTTAACATCCATGTCACATGTTATATTCACTATCTTCATCTAACATATAACATCCTGAGAGTTAACATCCATGTCACATGTTATATTCACTATCTTCATCTAACATCCTGAGAGTTAACTTCCATATCATATGTTATATTCACTATCTTTATCTCTCATCTAACATGCTGAGAGTTAACATCCATGTCACATGTTATATTCACTATCTTCATCTAACATCCTGAGAGTTAACATCCATGTCACATGTTATATTCACCATCTTCATCTCACATCTAACATCCTGAGAGTTAACATCCATATCACATGTTATATTCACTATCTTCATCTAAAATCTAACATCCTGAGAGGTAACATCCATGTCACATGTTATATTCACTATCATCATCTAACATCCTGAGAGTTAACATCCATGTGACATGTTATATTCACTATCTTCATCTAACATCCTGAGAGTTAACATCCATGTCACATGTTATATTCACTATCTTCATCTAACATCTAACATGCTGAGAGTTAACATCCATATCACATGTTATATTCACTATCTTCATCTAACATCCTGAGAGTTAACATCCATATCACATGTTATATTCACTATCTTCATCTCACATCTAACATCCTGAGAGTTAACATCCATGTCACATGTTATATTCACTATCTTCATCTAACATCTAACATGCTGAGAGTTAACATCCATATCACATGTTATGTTCACTATCTTCATCTAACATCCTGAGAGTTAACATCCATGTCACATGTTATATTCACTATCTTCATCTCACATCTAACATCCTGAGAGTTAACATCCATATCACATGTTATATTCACTATCTTCATCTAACATCCTGAGAGTTAACATCCATGTCACATGTTATATTCACCATCTTCATCTCTCATCTAACATCCTGAGAGTTAACATCCATATCACATGTTATATTCACTATCTTCATCTAACATCTAACATCCTTGGAGTTAACATCCATATCACATGTTATATTCACTATCTTCATCTAACATCTAACATGCTGAGAGTTAACATCCATATCACATGTTATATTCACTATCTTCATCTCACATCTAACATCCTGAGAGTTAACATCCATGTACATGTTGTATTCACCATCTTCATCTAACATCCTGAGAGTTAACATCCATGTCACATGTTATATTCACTATCTTCATCTCACATCTAACATCCTGAGAGTTAACATCCATATCACATGTTATATTAACTATCTTCATCTAACATCCTGAGAGTTAACATCCATATCACATGTTATATTCACTATCTTCACCTAACATCTAACATGCTGAGAGTTAACATCCATGTCACATGTTATATTCACTATCTTCATCTAACATCCTGAGAGTTAACATCCATGTCACATGTTATATTCACCATCTTCATCTCACATCTAACATCCTGAGAGTTAACATCCATATCACATGTTATATTCACTATCTTCATCTAACATCTAACATCCTGAGAGTTAACATCCATGTCACATGTTATATTTACTATCATCATCTAACATCCTGAGAGTTAACATCCATGTGACATTTTATATTCACTATCTTCATCTAACATCCTGAGAGTTAACATCCATGTCACATGTTATATTCACTATCTTCATCTAACATCTAACATGCTGAGAGTTAACATCCATATCACATGTTATATTCACTATCTTCATCTAACATCCTGAGAGTTAACATCCATGTCACATGTTATATTCACTGTCTTCATCTCACATCTAACATCCTGAGAGTTAACATCCATGTCACATGTTATATTCACTATCTTCATCTAACATCTAACATCCTGAGGGTTAACATCCATATCACATGTTATATTCACTATCTTCATCTAACATCCTGAGAGTTAACATCCATGTCACATGTTATATTCACTATCTTCATCTAACATCCTGAGAGTTAACATCCATGTCACATGTTATATTCACTATCTTCATCTAACATCTAACATCCTGAGAGTTAACATCCATATCACATGTTATATTCACTATCTTCATCTAACATCCTGAGAGTTAACATCCATGTCACATGTTATATTCACCATCTTCATCTCTCATCTAACATCCTGAGAGTTAACATCCATATCACATGTTATATTCACTATCTTCATCTAACATCTAACATCCTTGGAGTTAACATCCATATCACATGTTATATTCACTATCTTGATCTAACATCTAACATGCTGAGAGTTAACATCCATATCACATGTTATATTCACTATCTTCATCTCACATCTAACATCCTGAGAGTTAACATCCATGTACATGTTGTATTTACCATCTTCATCTAACATCCTGTGAGTTAACATCCATGTCACATGTTATATTCACTATCTTCATCTCACATCTAACATCCTGAGAGTTAACATCCATATCACATGTTATAATAACTATCTTCATCTAACATCCTGAGAGTTAACATCCATATCACATGTTATATTCACTATCTTCATCTAACATCTAACATGCTGAGAGTTAACATCCATGTCACATGTTATATTCACTATCTTCATCTAACATCCTGAGAGTTAACATCGATGTCACATGTTATATTCACCATCTTCATCTCACATCTAACATCCTGAGAGTTAACATCCATATCACATGTTATATTCACTATCTTCATCTAACATCTAACATCCTGAGAGTTAACATCCATGTCACATGTTATATTCACTATCATCATCTAACATCCTGAGAGTTAACATCCATGTGACATGTTATATTCACTATCTTCATCTAACATCCTGAGAGTTAACATCCATGTCACATGTTATATTCACTATCTTCATCTAACATCTAACATGCTGAGAGTTAACATCCATATCACATGTTATATTCACTATCTTCATCTAACATCCTGAGAGTTAACATCCATGTCACATGTTATATTCACTATCTTCATCTCACATCTAACATCCTGAGAGTTAACATCCATATCACATGTTATATTCACTATCTTCATCTAACATCCTGAGAGTTAACATCCATGTCACATGTTATATTCACCATCTTCATCTCTCATCTAACATCCTGAGAGTTAACATCCATATCACATGTTATATTCACTATCTTCATCTAACATCTAACATCCTTGGAGTTAACATCCATATCACATGTTATATTCACTATCTTCATCTAACATCTAACATGCTGAGAGTTAACATCCATATCACATGTTATATTCACTTTCTTCATCTCACATCTAACATCCTGAGAGTTAACATCCATGTACATGTTGTATTCACCATCTTCATCTAACATCCTGAGAGTTAACATCCATGTCACATGTTATATTCACTATCTTCATCTCACATCTAACATCCTGAGAGTTAACATCCATATCACATGTTATATTCACTATCTTCATCTAACATCCTGAGAGTTAACATCCATATCACATGTTATATTCACTATCTTCACCTAACATCTAACATCCTGAGAGTTAACATCCATATCACATGTTATATTCACTATCTTCATCTAACATCTAACATCCTGAGAGTTAACATCCATGTCACATGTTATATTCACTATCATCATCTAACATCCTGAGAGTTAACATCCATGTGACATGTTTTTTCACTATCTTCATCTAACATCCTGAGAGTTAACATCCATGTCACATGTTATATTCACTATCTTCATCTAACATCTAACATCCTGAGAGTTAACATCCATATCACATGTTATATTCACTATCTTCATCTAACATCCTGAGAGTTAACATCCATGTCACATGTTATATTCACTATCTTCATCTCACATCTAACATCCTGAGAGTTAACATCCATGTCACATGTTATATTCACTATCTTCATCTAACATCTAACATCCTGAGGGTTAACATCCATATCACATGTTATATTCACTATCTTCATCTAACATCCTGAGAGTTAACATCCATGTCACATGTTATATTCACTATCTTCATCTAACATCTAACATCCTGAGAGTTAACATCCATGTCACATGTTATATTCACTATCTTCATCTAACATCCTGAGAGTTAACTTCCATATCATATGTTATATTCACTATCTTCATCTCTCATCTAACATGCTGAGAGTTTACATCCATATCACATGTTATATTCACTATCTTCATCTCTCATCTAACACCCTGAGAGTTAACATCCATATCACATGTTATATTCACTATCTTCATCTAACATGCTGAGAGTTAACATCCATATCACATGTTATATTCACTATATTCATCTCTCATCTAACACCCTGAGAGTTAACATCCATATCACATGTTATATTCACTATCTTCATCTAACATCTAACATCCTGAGAGTTAACATCCATATCACATGTTATATTCACTATCTTCATCTAACATCCTGAGAGTTAACATCCATGTCACATGTTATATTCACTATCTTCACCTAACATCTAACATGCTGAGAGTTAACATCCATGTCACATGTTATATTCACTATCTTCATCTAACATCCTGAGAGTTAACATCCATGTCACATGTTATATTCACCATCTTCATCTCACATCTAACATCCTGAGAGTTAACATCCATATCACATGTTATATTCACTATCTTCATCTAACATCCTGAGAGTTAACATCCATGTCACATGTTATATTCACTATCATCATCTAACATCCTGAGAGTTAACATCCATGTGACATGTTATATTCACTATCTTCATCTAACATCCTGAGAGTTAACATCCATGTCACATGTTATATTCACTGTCTTCACCTCACATCTAACATCCTGAGAGTTAACATCCATGTCACATGTTATATTCACTATCTTCATCTAACATCTAACATCCTGAGGGTTAACATCCATATCACATGTTATATTCACTATCTTCATCTAACATCCTGAGAGTTAACATCCATGTCACATGTTATATTCACTATCTTCATCTAACATATAACATCCTGAGAGTTAACATCCATGTCACATGTTATATTCACTATCTTCATCTAACATCCTGAGAGTTAACTTCCATATCATATGTTATATTCACTATCTTTATCTCTCATCTAACATGCTGAGAGTTAACATCCATATCACATGTTATATTCACTATCTTCATCTCTCATCTAACACCCTGAGAGTTAACATCCATATCACATGTTATATTCACTATCTTCATCTAACATGCTGAGAGTTAACATCCATATCACATGTTATATTCACTATATTCATCTCTCATCTAACACCCTGAGAGTTAACATCCATATCACATGTTATATTCACTATCTTCATCTCACATCTAACATCCTGAGAGTTAACATCCATATCACATGTTATATTCACTATCTTCATCTAACATCCTGAGAGTTAACATCCATATCACATGTTATATTCACTATCTTCATCTAACATCTAACATGCTGAGAGTTAACATCCATGTCACATGTTATATTCACTATCTTCATCTAACATCCAGAGAGTTAACATCCATGTCACATGTTATATTCACCATCTTCATCTCACATCTAACATCCTGAGAGTTAACATCCATATCACATGTTATATTCACTATCTTCATCTAACATCTAACATCCTGAGAGGTAACATCCATGTCACATGTTATATTCACTATCATCATCTAACATCCTGAGAGTTAACATCCATGTGACATGTTATATTCACTATCTTCATCTAACATCCTGAGAGTTAACATCCATGTCACATGTTATATTCACTATCTTCATCTAACATCTAACATGCTGAGAGTTAACATCCATATCACATGTTATATTCACTATCTTCATCTAACATCCTGAGAGTTAACATCCATATCACATGTTATATTCACTATCTTCATCTCACATCTAACATCCTGAGAGTTAACATCCATGTCACATGTTATATTCACTATCTTCATCTAACATCTAACATGCTGAGAGTTAACATCCATATCACATGTTATATTCACTATCTTCATCTAACATCCTGAGAGTTAACATCCATGTCACATGTTATATTCACTGTCTTCATCTCACATCTAACATCCTGAGAGTTAACATCCATGTCACATGTTATATTCACTATCTTCATCTAACATCTAACATCCTGAGGGTTAACATCCATATCACATGTTATATTCACTATCTTCATCTAACATCCTGAGAGTTAACATCCATGTCACATGTTATATTCACTATCTTCATCTAACATATAACATCCTGAGAGTTAACATCCATGTCACATGTTATATTCACTATCTTCATCTAACATCCTGAGAGTTAACTTCCATATCATATGTTATATTCACTATCTTTATCTCTCATCTAACATGCTGAGAGTTAACATCCATATCACATGTTATATTCACTATCTTCATCTCTCATCTAACACCCTGAGAGTTAACATCCATATCACATGTTATATTCACTATCTTCATCTAACATGCTGAGAGTTAACATCCATATCACATGTTATATTCACTATATTCATCTCTCATCTAACACCCTGAGAGTTAACATCCATATCACATGTTATATTCACTATCTTCATCTCACATCTAACATCCTGAGAGTTAACATCCATATCACATGTTATATTCACTATCTTCATCTAACATCCTGAGAGTTAACATCCATATCACATGTTATATTCACTATCTTCATCTAACATCTAACATGCTGAGAGTTAACATCCATGTCACATGTTATATTCACTATCTTCATCTAACATCCTGAGAGTTAACATCCATGTCACATGTTATATTCACCATCTTCATCTCACATCTAACATCCTGAGAGTTAACATCCATATCACATGTTATATTCACTATCTTCATCTAACATCTAACATCCTGAGAGGTAACATCCATGTCACATGTTATATTCACTATCATCATCTAACATCCTGAGAGTTAACATCCATGTGACATGTTATATTCACTATCTTCATCTAACATCCTGAGAGTTAACATCCATGTCACATGTTATATTCACTATCTTCATCTAACATCTAACATGCTGAGAGTTAACATCCATATCACATGTTATATTCACTATCTTCATCTAACATCCTGAGAGTTAACATCCATATCACATGTTATATTCACTATCTTCATCTCACATCTAACATCCTGAGAGTTAACATCCATGTCACATGTTATATTCACTATCTTCATCTAACATCTAACATCCTGAGAGTTAACATCCATATCACATGTTATATTCACTATCTTCATCTAACATTCTGAGAGTTAACATCCATGTCACATGTTATATTCACTATCTTCATCTAACATCTAACATCCTGAGAGTTAACATCCATATCACATGTCATATTTACTATCTTCATCTAACATCCTGAGAGTTAACATCCATGTCACATGTTATATTCACCATCTTCATCTCTCATCTAACATCCTGAGAGTTAACATCCATATCACATGTTATATACACTATCTTCATCTAACATCTAACATCCTTGGAGTTAACATCCATATCACATGTTATATTCACTATCTTCATCTAACATCTAACATGCTGAGAGTTAACATCCATATCACATGTTATATTCACTATCTTCATCTCACATCTAACATCCTGAGAGTTAACATCCATGTACATGTTGTATTCACCATCTTCATCTAACATCCTGAGAGTTAACATCCATGTCACATGTTATATTCACTATCTTCATCTCACATCTAACATCCTGAGAGTTAACATCCATATCACATGTTATATTAACTATCTTCATCTAACATCCTGAGAGTTAACATCCATATCACATGTTATATTCACTATCTTCACCTAACATCTAACATGCTGAGAGTTAACATCCATGTCACATGTTATATTCACTATCTTCATCTAACATCCTGAGAGTTAACATCCATGTCACATGTTATATTCACCATCTTCATCTCACATCTAACATCCTGAGAGTTAACATCCATATCACATGTTATATTCACTATCTTCATCTAACATCTAACATCCTGAGAGTTAACATCCATGTCACATGTTATATTCACTATCATCATCTAACATCCTGAGAGTTAACATCCATGTGACATGTTATATTCACTATCTTCATCTAACATCCTGAGAGTTAACATCCATGTCACATGTTATATTCACTATCTTCATCTAACATCTAACATGCTGAGAGTTAACATCCATATCACATGTTATATTCACTATCTTCATCTAACATCCTGAGAGTTAACATCCATGTCACATGTTATATTCACTGTCTTCATCTCACATCTAACATCCTGAGAGTTAACATCCATGTCACATGTTATATTCACTATCTTCATCTAACATCTAACATCCTGAGGGTTAACATCCATATCACATGTTATATTCACTATCTTCATCTAACATCCTGAGAGTTAACATCCATGTCACATGTTATATTCACTATCTTCATCTAACATATAACATCCTGAGAGTTAACATCCATGTCACATGTTATATTCACTATCTTCATCTAACATCCTGAGAGTTAACTTCCATATCATATGTTATATTCACTATCTTTATCTCTCATCTAACATGCTGAGAGTTAACATCCATATCACATGTTATATTCACTATCTTCATCTCTCATCTAACACCCTGAGAGTTAACATCCATATCACATGTTATATTCACTATCTTCATCTAACATGCTGAGAGTTAACATCCATATCACATGTTATATTCACTATATTCATCTCTCATCTAACACCCTGAGAGTTAACATCCATATCACATGTTATATTCACTATCTTCATCTAACATCCTGAGAGTTAACATCCATATCACATGTTATATTCACTATCTTCATCTCTTCATCTAACACCCTGAGAGTTAACATCCATGTCACATGTTATATTCACTATCTTCATCTCTCATCTAACACCCTGAGAGTTAACATCCATATCACATGTTATATTCACTATCTTCATCTAACATGCTGAGAGTTAACATCCATATCACATGTTATATTCACTATATTCATCTCTCATCTAACACCCTGAGAGTTAACATCCATATCACATGTTATATTCACTATCTTCATCTCACATCTAACATCCTGAGAGTTAACATCCATATCACATGTTATATTCACTATCTTCATCTAACATCCTGAGAGTTAACATCCATATCACATGTTATATTCACTATCTTCATCTAACATCTAACATGCTGAGAGTTAACATCCATGTCACATGTTATATTCACTATCTTCATCTAACATCCAGAGAGTTAACATCCATGTCACATGTTATATTCACCATCTTCATCTCACATCTAACATCCTGAGAGTTAACATCCATATCACATGTTATATTCACTATCTTCATCTAACATCTAACATCCTGAGAGGTAACATCCATGTCACATGTTATATTCACTATCATCATCTAACATCCTGAGAGTTAACATCCATGTGACATGTTATATTCACTATCTTCATCTAACATCCTGAGAGTTAACATCCATGTCACATGTTATATTCACTATCTTCATCTAACATCTAACATGCTGAGAGTTAACATCCATATCACATGTTATATTCACTATCTTCATCTAACATCCTGAGAGTTAACATCCATATCACATGTTATATTCACTATCTTCATCTCACATCTAACATCCTGAGAGTTAACATCCATGTCACATGTTATATTCACTATCTTCATCTAACATCTAACATGCTGAGAGTTAACATCCATATCACATGTTATATTCACTATCTTCATCTAACATCCTGAGAGTTAACATCCATGTCACATGTTATATTCACTGTCTTCATCTCACATCTAACATCCTGAGAGTTAACATCCATGTCACATGTTATATTCACTATCTTCATCTAACATCTAACATCCTGAGGGTTAACATCCATATCACATGTTATATTCACTATCTTCATCTAACATCCTGAGAGTTAACATCCATGTCACATGTTATATTCACTATCTTCATCTAACATATAACATCCTGAGAGTTAACATCCATGTCACATGTTATATTCACTATCTTCATCTAACATCCTGAGAGTTAACTTCCATATCATATGTTATATTCACTATCTTTATCTCTCATCTAACATGCTGAGAGTTAACATCCATATCACATGTTATATTCACTATCTTCATCTCTCATCTAACACCCTGAGAGTTAACATCCATATCACATGTTATATTCACTATCTTCATCTAACATGCTGAGAGTTAACATCCATATCACATGTTATATTCACTATATTCATCTCTCATCTAACACCCTGAGAGTTAACATCCATATCACATGTTATATTCACTATCTTCATCTCACATCTAACATCCTGAGAGTTAACATCCATATCACATGTTATATTCACTATCTTCATCTAACATCCTGAGAGTTAACATCCATATCACATGTTATATTCACTATCTTCATCTAACATCTAACATGCTGAGAGTTAACATCCATGTCACATGTTATATTCACTATCTTCATCTAACATCCTGAGAGTTAACATCCATGTCACATGTTATATTCACCATCTTCATCTCACATCTAACATCCTGAGAGTTAACATCCATATCACATGTTATATTCACTATCTTCATCTAACATCTAACATCCTGAGAGGTAACATCCATGTCACATGTTATATTCACTATCATCATCTAACATCCTGAGAGTTAACATCCATGTGACATGTTATATTCACTATCTTCATCTAACATCCTGAGAGTTAACATCCATGTCACATGTTATATTCACTATCTTCATCTAACATCTAACATGCTGAGAGTTAACATCCATATCACATGTTATATTCACTATCTTCATCTAACATCCTGAGAGTTAACATCCATATCACATGTTATATTCACTATCTTCATCTCACATCTAACATCCTGAGAGTTAACATCCATGTCACATGTTATATTCACTATCTTCATCTAACATCTAACATCCTGAGAGTTAACATCCATATCACATGTTATATTCACTATCTTCATCTAACATTCTGAGAGTTAACATCCATGTCACATGTTATATTCACTATCTTCATCTAACATCTAACATCCTGAGAGTTAACATCCATATCACATGTCATATTTACTATCTTCATCTAACATCCTGAGAGTTAACATCCATGTCACATGTTATATTCACCATCTTCATCTCTCATCTAACATCCTGAGAGTTAACATCCATATCACATGTTATATACACTATCTTCATCTAACATCTAACATCCTTGGAGTTAACATCCATATCACATGTTATATTCACTATCTTCATCTAACATCTAACATGCTGAGAGTTAACATCCATATCACATGTTATATTCACTATCTTCATCTCACATCTAACATCCTGAGAGTTAACATCCATGTACATGTTGTATTCACCATCTTCATCTAACATCCTGAGAGTTAACATCCATGTCACATGTTATATTCACTATCTTCATCTCACATCTAACATCCTGAGAGTTAACATCCATATCACATGTTATATTAACTATCTTCATCTAACATCCTGAGAGTTAACATCCATATCACATGTTATATTCACTATCTTCACCTAACATCTAACATGCTGAGAGTTAACATCCATGTCACATGTTATATTCACTATCTTCATCTAACATCCTGAGAGTTAACATCCATGTCACATGTTATATTCACCATCTTCATCTCACATCTAACATCCTGAGAGTTAACATCCATATCACATGTTATATTCACTATCTTCATCTAACATCTAACATCCTGAGAGTTAACATCCATGTCACATGTTATATTCACTATCATCATCTAACATCCTGAGAGTTAACATCCATGTGACATGTTATATTCACTATCTTCATCTAACATCCTGAGAGTTAACATCCATGTCACATGTTATATTCACTATCTTCATCTAACATCTAACATGCTGAGAGTTAACATCCATATCACATGTTATATTCACTATCTTCATCTAACATCCTGAGAGTTAACATCCATGTCACATGTTATATTCACTGTCTTCATCTCACATCTAACATCCTGAGAGTTAACATCCATGTCACATGTTATATTCACTATCTTCATCTAACATCTAACATCCTGAGGGTTAACATCCATATCACATGTTATATTCACTATCTTCATCTAACATCCTGAGAGTTAACATCCATGTCACATGTTATATTCACTATCTTCATCTAACATATAACATCCTGAGAGTTAACATCCATGTCACATGTTATATTCACTATCTTCATCTAACATCCTGAGAGTTAACTTCCATATCATATGTTATATTCACTATCTTTATCTCTCATCTAACATGCTGAGAGTTAACATCCATATCACATGTTATATTCACTATCTTCATCTCTCATCTAACACCCTGAGAGTTAACATCCATATCACATGTTATATTCACTATCTTCATCTAACATGCTGAGAGTTAACATCCATATCACATGTTATATTCACTATATTCATCTCTCATCTAACACCCTGAGAGTTAACATCCATATCACATGTTATATTCACTATCTTCATCTAACATCCTGAGAGTTAACATCCATATCACATGTTATATTCACTATCTTCATCTCTTCATCTAACACCCTGAGAGTTAACATCCATGTCACATGTTATATTCACTATCTTCATCTCTCATCTAACATCCTGAAAGTTAACATCCATATCACATGTTATATTCACTATCTTCATCTAACATCTAACATCCTGAGAGTTAACATCCATATCACATGTTATATTCACTATCTTCATCTAACATCCTGAGAGTTAACATTCATGTCACATGTTATATTCACTATCTTCATCTAACATCCTGAGAGTTAACATCCATGTCACATGTTATATTCACTATCTTCATCTAACATCTAACATCCTGAGAGTTAACATCCATGTCACATGTTATATTCACTATCTTCATCTAACATCCTGAGAGTTAACATCCATATCATATGTTATATTCACTATCTTCATCTCTCATCTAACATGCTGAGAGTTAACATCCATATCACATGTTATATTCACTATCTTCATCTAACATGCTGAGAGTTAACATCCATATCACATGTTATATTCACTATCTTCATCTCTCATCTAACACCCTGAGAGTTAATATCCATATCACATGTTATATTCACTATCTTCATCTAACATCCTGAGAGTTAACATCCATATTACATGTTATATTCACTATCTTCATCTCTTCATCTAACACCCTGAGAGTTAACATCCATGTCACATGTTATATTCACTATCTTCATCTAACATCGAACATCCTGTGAGTTAACATCCATGTCACATGTTATATTCACTATCTTCATCTCTCATCTAACATGTTGTGAGTTAACATCCATGTCACATGTTATATTCACTATCTTCATTTTTCTAAAAAACAAAAACAAAAACAAAAAAGAAAGAAAGAAAGAAAGAAAGAAAGAAAGAAAGAAAGAAAGAAAGAAAGAAAGAAGAAGAAGCTGTATCCCTGTAGCTGCAGGACCAACACAGTCTCCCTCCCAGCTCGTCACATGTGGACTCTCTGTCAGGACCCCCATTCCTCACTCTGCAGCGCTCTGGGTACCCCTTTAGCCTCAACTTTCAACGTGGAGGGTCAGCCTACCTCCAAAAAAATAATAATAAAAAAATCATTATGCAGCATGCACCACCTTTTACTAGCCACAGATGCTGTTGTTTCCCTATTAAGAATAATAAAGATTTTTTTAAAATACCCAATCACGAGCTGTTATTGTGCCTCACTGTAGACAATGCCCAAGACAATGTTTAAAGAATATAATGTATAGTGTTATTTGGTCTCGCCCCATATCCGTCAGCAGACAGGAGACTGAGATCTGGGGCACGTTCAAGCTCAAAACGGAATGCACCACTTTTCTACAGTTTCTTGGTTTGAAGGACATGTTTTCTCCACAACGCAGTCTCACTCCCAACTCCTATCTTCATTATTCCTAACACAACAGCATTTGTGGCTATTAAAAGGCGATGCATGCTGGGTAATGAGTTGTTGGAGGTAGGCTGACCCTCCCCGTTGAAAGTTGAGGCTAAAGGGGTACCCAGAGCGCTGCAGAGTGAGGAAGGGGGGTCTCGACACAGCGTCCATATGTGACGAGCTGGGAGGGAGACTTTGTTCGTAACACCAGTGACGTAGATGGCGTTGATGGCCATGAAAACTGGAGGAGGTGCCAGGCCTCGCTGTCCCGGCGCCAGCTAGAATGAAGGATAAGAAAAGAAAGTTATTTTATTTGTTTGCTTCTTCCCGTTTCCCCTCTAAAAACGCATGAATGAATAAAATGTTTCGATGAGATCCGGGCCGCAAATCTGTGCTGGGATGTTCTGTCCTCGCCTCACACCTCACAAACTATTTTTGGCAGCTCCTCAAAAGGAATGTGTCCCTCATATCCGCTAAATTAACAGACGCGTTTTTAATTATGTGTAAAATAAACATGTGTTGAGCCTCGTACTGTGGTCTGTAGAAAGGAAAAGAAGTGACTGCGTAGTGCAAGGGGAATCTTCCGTGACTGCAGAACGGTCATGTCCTTTGGTGACTAGACCCTTTTCTGGCCTACGTCACGCATAGTATGCGCACGCATTTTGGCAGCAAAATCACGTGGTCACTGTAAAGGGGTCTATAGGTGGGTAAATGGTGTTTGATCACTTCCTGAGACGATTCCCTTGCTCGTGTCTCCCTGTCCTTGGTTTGTGAAAATAATTTCGCGATTGGCTACTGATTCGGGATGATGGACCTCAGATCAGCTCCAACATGGATGTTTGGCTTTGACCGCCGCATGGACTGATTTTTGGAAGTCGGACTGAAAGAAGACGCGGGCTGAGCTACCTAGCCTGCAGTTTGTGAACAAAGACCCAAGTGCGGGCTACTGTATTTACTTAAGACTGTGGCATCTGTACACCAATCGACCTCCGATCTGCTTGGCGTAGGCAGAAGCCCGGCAGATGGAATCCACTGTCGTGCGTGGAGTCGCTGAGCCAGGTTTCAGTGAAACAAAGGGCAGCAGAACGTGCAAAGTACTTGTTAGTCCCGTTTAGGAGAAGAAGCTCGTCCATTTTGTTTGGACATGAGGTGGAGATTCGCCAGGTGAACCGCTGGGAGTGCAGATCGAAATCCCCGCTGAGGGCCTCGCCAGCGCACCGACCCGCTTGCCCCATCTGCATCACCTCCACGTCTCACCGAGAGCCACTGTTCCTCCAACCATGATCACCGAGAGCCACTGTTCCTCCAACTATGATCACCGAGAGTCACTGTTCCTCCAACTATGATCACCGAGAGCCACTGTTCCTCCAACTATGATTACCGAGAGCCACTGTTCCTCCAACTATAATCACCGAGAGCCACTGTTCCTCCAACTATGATTACCGAGAGCCACCGTTCCTCCAACTATGATCACCGAGAGCCACCGTTCCTCCAACTATGATCACCGAGAACCACCATTCCACCAACTATGATCACCGAGAGTCACCGTTCCTCCAACTATGATCACCGAGAGCCACTGTTCCTCCAACTATGATCACCGAGAGTCACCGTTCCTCCAACTATGATCACCGAGAGCCACTGTTCTTCCAACTATGATCACCGAGGGTCACTGTTCCTCCAACCATGATCACCGAGAGCCACTGTTCCTCCAACTATGATCACCGAGAGTCACTGTTCCTCCAACTATGATCACCGAGAGCCACTGTTCCTCCAACTATGATCACCGAGAGTCACTGTTCCTCCAACTATGATCACCGAGAGCCACTGTTCCTCCAACTATGATTACCGAGAGCCACTGTTCCTCCAACTATAATCACCAAGAGCCACTGTTCCTCCAACTATGATCACCGAGAGCCACCGTTCCTCCAACTATGATCACCGAGAGCCACCGTTCCTCCAACTATGATCACCGAGAACCACTGTTCCTCCAACTATGATCACCGAGAGTCACCGTTCCACCAACTATGATCACCGAGAGTCACCGTTCCTCCAACTATGATTACCGAGAGCCACTGTTCCTCCAACTATGATCACCGAGAGCCACTGTTCCTCCAACTATGATCACCGAGAGCCACTGTTCCTCCAACTATGATCTCCGAGACTCACTGTTCCTCCAACCATGATCACCGAGAGCCACTGTTCCTCCAACTATGATCACCGAGAGCCACTGTTCCTCCAACTATGATCACCGAGAGTCACCGTTCCTCCAACTATGATCACCGAGAGCCACCGTTCCTCCAACTATGATCACCGAGAGTCACCGTTCCTCCAACTATGATCACCGAGAGCCACTGTTCCTCCAACCATGATCACCGAGAGCCACCGAGAGCCACTGTTCCTCCAACTATGATCACCGAGAGCCACCGTTCCTCCAACTATGATCACCGAGAGCCACTGTTCCTCCAACTATTATCACCGAGAGTCACTGTTCCTCCAACTATGATCACCGAGAGTCACTGTTCCTCCAACTATGATCACCGAGAGTCACTGTTCCTCCAACTATGAAGTGGTGAAAAACTATCTGGAGTTGACTGCCCAATATTAAGCTGTTATTCTGTAGTGAAAGTGCAGCGACAGGCATGGACGCAAGTCCAAGAATGCTGGGATGGCATCCGGCACTTTACCTGTGCCCCCGTCTATAGGGTTAGTGGTTGTGTCAGGGGGGGCGTCTGACGTAAAATTTTGCCAAATCAGTATGTGGACTGACAAGTGTAATGTTCTGTGCCCTCTGGCTATGTTAACTTATAACATTAATAAAGCAAGGACGACTTCTCTCGTGCTGGGTGTTTATTCACCGACCGGATTCCGACTGACGTTGTTACGTACATCACGTGACTTTGTTGTGGCGCTACGGAAAGCCGTAAGGGACATTAGCAAATCAAATATTACTAGCAAATATTACATCTCCCTTTTTCTGAAAAGTGCTGCTTTCTCTGCAGAGATACAGACCACGCTGAGCACGTTTATAGGCGAATACAATCTTAATAAGAAAGAATATGAAGGTGGAACTCATATAACTGGACTGCAACAAAGTAGTGTAAAACATTTCCTTCACTGTCTAAATGTGACACCGTAATAACATTTCATCTTTTTTTTCATTTCATTACTGGTAACTGCAAACAGCAGGTAGGTACACAAGGTAAGTGAACGCTGTAAATATTTCTTTTCAAAACATAGCAGGTATAGTACAGGTTGGTGTAAAATTCTCTCTTTTTTTAACATTCATAAGTCAAGGATTTGTCTTGGTTTGAGCGTGCGACCTGACCTCGTGGTGTAACCAGGCTGTGTGTCTGGTTGTCGCTGATTGTTCGTGTCTGGAGGTTCAGCATGCTCTTGCTGATGGGCTTGTGTGTTGTTGTTAGCGCTGGTAACAGTCTGCTGTGAAGTGTGTGTGTGTGTAGTGTGAGTGTTCACTCTGCTTTGTCGCAGGTGTTGACGGTTGCGTTGGTAGATCTGACCTTCTTTGGTTTGGATGTGGTAGCTCCTGTCTGTGTTCGCTGGTCTTTCCACAGTTGCAGGTCTCCAGGATCCATCCTCCTGCCGGAAGCGGATTGGTGTGCCTTCGGGCAGGTGGGGCAGAGGTTTGGCTGTTCGGTTGTAGTATGCCTGCTGGTGCTGTTGACATACCTCTCTCCTTTTGTGAACATCCTCCTGATTGGCGATCTGTGGCTGCAGGTGTTTTGCTGTTGATGGGAGAATGGACCGCAGCCTCCGACTCATCAGTAGCTGTGCCGGTGATTTCAGGTTGTCCACCGGTGTGTTGCGATACTCCAGTAAGCTCATGAAGGGGTCTTTGTTCTCAGCTTTGGCTTTGTCCAGGATGCGTTTGGCCGTCTGGACAGTCTTCTCGGAGAGGCCGTTGCTCTGTGGGTAGTGGGGGCTTGTGGTGGTGTGTGAGAAACCCCATGTCTGTGAGAAGTTGCGGAACTCACCAGAGCTGTAGCACGGACCGTTGTCGCTGATGATAGTCTCGGGGATTCCGTGTCGAGCCATTGCTGCTTTCAGCTTCATGATGACGGCAGATGAGGTGCAGCTGTAAAGTCTCTCTAGCTCGAAGAATCTGGAGTAGTAGTCCACAGTGACTATGAAGTCCTGTGAGTTCCATGTGAATAGGTCTGTGCCTATCACTTGCCACGGCCGCTCGGGTATGGCGTGTGACCTCATTGGTTCCTTTGCATTTGCGCTGCGCCGTTCTTGGCATATGCTGCAGTCTGCTACCGCATCCTCGATCTGTTTCCCCAAGCCAGGCCAGAACAGTAAGTCTCTTGCTCGGCATTTGCTTTTTTCCACGCCGAGGTGGCCGGCATGGATGCGCTGTATCATGTCCTTGCGAAGCTTTTGGGGGACAATGATTCTCTCACCTTTGAACAGGATACCGTCCATTTCTGAGATTTCTGCTCTGTGGTTCCAGTATTCCTGGATGCTGGGCGGGCACTTTTTCTTTGTGTCTGGCCAGCCAGTGAGTGTGGCTCGTCTGAGTGCGGTGAGCTGTGGATCTTGCGCTGTTTCCTGCTTGATTTCTGTGAGTCTTGTGTCGCTCACAGGGATGTTGCTGAGGACTGTGTGCACTTGGGCCTCCATCCCTTCCTGTAGGTCACTGTCGTGGTGTTCTATTGACTTGCGTGACAGTGTGTCGGCCACCGGTATGTCCTTACCGGGGCGGTGGATGATTTGGATGTCGTATTTTTGGAGCGCCAGGATCATCCGTTGCAGCCGGGGTGGTGCTGCTGCCAGTGGCTTTTTTAGTATTGCCTCCAGAGGCTTGTGGTCTGACTCCACAATCACTTTTCGTCCGTACATGTACTCGTGGAACCTCTTGCAGCCGAAGACCACAGCGTAGAGCTCCTTCTCTATCTGTGCGTAGTTTTCTTCAGTGCTGTTGAGTGACTTGGACGCATAGGCAATTGGTTTGCCATCTTGGAGCATGACAGCCCCAAGGCCACTTTTGGATGCATCCACTTGGAGTCGCAGCTCTTTCTGCGGGTCGAAATATGAGAGTACTGGACCTGGGTGCTGTGTAATGAGATTCTTCATCTCTTGGAACGCCTTGTCGTGGACTGCATCCCACACAAACTCACTGTCCTGTTTCAGAAGCTGTCTGAGGGGTGAGTTTATCTGTGAGAGGTGTGGAGCGAATCTGGCGAGGTAGTTGATCATGCCGAGGACTGTCTCCAGCTCTGCTTTGTTCTGTGGGGGTTGCATGTCCTTGACCGCCTTCACCTTGTGTGGGTCTGGTTTGATGCCTTCGTGTGAGAGTGTGTGGCCGAAGTAGCGTACCTCGGACACGCATATGTGACACTTGTCGGGGTTGAGCCTCACCCCTCGCTCCCTTGTGCGCTTCAGCATCGCTCTGAGACGCTGGTCATGTTCCTCTTTAGTCTTGCCGAACACTAGTATGTCGTCCACTATGGCCGTCACACCATCCAATCCTTCATATGTTTCATCCACGCGTCTCTGGAACTCGTCTTGAGCGGACACGATTCCGAATGGCAGTCTGAGGAAACGATACCTGACAAACACTGTGTTAAATGTCGTCAACATTGAGGATTCAGTGCTCAGTTTGATGGCCCAATAGCCTGACCGCGCGTCTAACACGCTAAAGTACTCAGCTCCAGCGAGCTTTGTGGTGGCGTCCTCCAGCGTGGGGAGGGGGTAGTGAGGTCGTTGTATCACTTTGTTAAGAGCTCTGGGGTCTAAACACACTCTAAGTTTGCCTGTCTTTGGCTTCTCAACAATGACGAGTGCGTTCACCCATTCTGTGGGTTCTGTTACCTTACAGATTATGCCGCCTTTCTCCATGCTGTCAAGCTCGTCCCTCAGTTTGCTGCGTAGGGCGATGGGGATTCTGCGTGGCGGGCAGACGACCGGCGTTGCATCTGGTGTGACGCGGAAGGTGCACTCGCCTGGGAACTCTCCTATTCCCTGGAAAACATCTGCATACTCATCCATTATGCTCTGTGATGTGACATTGTTTTCCTCGCTCACAGCCATCACTATTTTTACCAAGTTTAGGTCACGGCATGTTTTCATTGCCATGACTGCTGGGGCGTTTGTGTCAATGACGTAAAAGTCCAGCATCATTGCATTGTCTCTGTACTTACATTTGAGTTTGCATGTGCCTTTCACGCTCAGCGCGCCTCCTCCATATTCAGTGAGTCTGTGTATTGCTGGTTTCAGTGTCACATTTTTGAACAGCGCCTGGAACAGGTTGGTGGGAATAGTATTGGCCTGTGCCCCAGTGTCTAGTTTAAACTTTACCTTCTGTGGAGGTGTGCCAATTCCAACCTCTACGTAAGCCTGCTCGTTGCTTTTTCCGTTGTTCTCTATTGAGATGCAGTCTATGTACAGCTCTGTCTGTTCTCCCACCGCGGTGCTCTCCACTGTAATGTTGTCGAAGTACAGTTCTACCTGCTCTCTGTCAGTGGTGTACTCTTCTGGGTTCTCTCCGACGGCATGTACTGTGCCGCGGTAGTACTTTGTCTGTCCCTGGGAGCTAGACTTGCATACTTTAGCAAAATGATTGAGCTTCTTGCATTTAATGCATTGTTTACCCTTAGCTGGGCAAGTGGCTTTAGCGCCGTGTAGCCCTCCACAATAGCTACACGCCCTGGCGGCGGTGCTAACGTTACCCTCCCTTTGTCTGAAGTTAGCGTTAGCTGCTTTGGGTGCGTTCGGTTTGTAAGTCTTTCTGCCTATTGCGTGCACCGTTTCACGTGTGCTGCCCTGGCCCATAAACTTTAGCTGTTGCTTTGCTAGCTCGTGTGAGCGGGCTACATCTATGGTTTTTTCTAGCGTTAGCTCAGCTCCCTGGCTAAGTAGCTTTTCTCTCACTCTGGGTGAGTTGGTGGCAAACACGATGCGGTCCCTGACCATCTCGTCGGCATTTGGGTAGCCACAGTCTTTGACTAGGAGCTTTAGCTCAGTTACAAATTGTTCGAAGGATTCACTCTCTCCCTGCATCTTTTCATGAAATTTATATCTGGCATAAATCGGGTTTGCTTTGGGGGTGATGTACTCAGTGTACTTATCGTAGTACGTTTCTAGCTTCTTGGCTTGTTCTCCGCTGAGTGTCCAAGTGTTGTGCACATCGCGCCCTTTTTCCCCTATCCAGAGCAGGAGGTAGCTGCATTTCTCCTCTTCGTTCTTCCCGCGCAGGGGGCCCTTGAACATTAGCTCCGTTGTTTGTCGAAATCGTCTCCATGCTTCAGGTAAGTTCGCCGATTCCCAGTCCATCCGTGAAGCTGGAACGCCGTACGAATCCATATTGGGTATTTAAACTCCGCTACTCTGACACCATGTAATGTTCTGTGCCCTCTGGCTATGTTAACTTATAACATTAATAAAGCAAGGACGACTTCTCTCGTGCTGGGTGTTTATTCACCGACCGGATTCCGACTGACGTTGTTACGTACATCACGTGACTTTGTTGTGGCGCTACGGAAAGCCGTAAGGGACATTAGCAAATCAAATATTACTAGCAAATATTACAACAAGAACATACCGGATCGCTCAAGGCTCCATACCGGATCGGTCGAAGCCCGGGATAACAATGGCCGCCATTGGTGCTGTGCCCTCAGGGTGCCGATCGAAACTGTAAATTCCGCTGCGGTGACCACTGAGAAACAGGGAACAAGCTGAAAGAAGAAGAAGAAGATTCTCCAGTGGAAGTAACTGGGTTTGAATAACCGGACACACAGAGAATAACAATAACAAAACGCACTAAAGAGCGCTGTGCTGAGGCTGCCATCCCCGGCGCCATCTTGATGACCTTGACGTTAATAGCAGTATCGATACAGAGCACCCGGATCTATTATTGAAACATCCAAGGACTGGATGGAAGAAATGTTTGCTAAAACAATACAAAAGGTTAGGTTCCTTTGTGGGGCTTTCAATATAGATCTGTTAAGTCCAAAATAAGCATAATATGACAGACGAGTTTATCAGTGCAATGTATAGCACGAGCTTATATCCAAAAATCACTAGACCTAGCAGAATGACGTCACACCGGGCCACGCTAATGGATAATGTAGTCACAAAGGTTCTGGAAGACAATACAGAGAGCAGGCTGTTAACCCATCACATCAGTGACCATTTAGCAGTCTTTGCAGTCCAGTACGAACAAGAAGGATCAGGATGCCAAGAACTTACGAGCGAGTAAGGACAAACGAATCCATGAATGCATTCAGAAATTAACGACTAACACAAAATTCGAAAATCATATACAATGAAGATACCAACAAAGCATATGACACATTCTTAAAAACATTCAAGTTATCACATGACAAAAATTACCCAGTAAAACAGCACAGTAGGGAACAAAAGCACACAAACAGTCCTTGGATCACAAAGGGATTACAAAATGCCCGTAAAAAGAAAAATACTCTACATAGAGAATTCATAAACTTACGAGGCAGAAAAGAAATATACTAAAAAAATAAAAGCAAGTTAATATTATGAGGATATGTAAGAAGGAGTACTATAATAAACAGAGAATAATAAAAACAACGTTAAAGGTATATGGAGTGTATTAAACAGCATTATTAGAAATGGATCTAGAGACTCAAATCTCCCTCAGTATTTTATCAATACAAGAATACCATCAATAATATGGATGATGTGGTTATTATCAATACAATAAGACCATCGATAATATGGATGATGTGGTTATTATCAATACAATAAGACCACTGATAATATGGATGATGTGGTTATTATCAATACAATAATACCATCAATAATATGGTTGATGTGGTTATCATCAATACAATAATACCATCAATAATATGGATGATGTGGTTATTATCAATACAATAAGACCACTGATAATATGGATGATGTGGTTATTATCAATACAATAACACCATTGATAATATGGATGATGTGGTTATTATCAATACAATAAGACCACTGATAATATGGTTGATGTGGTTATTATCAATACAATAATACCATCAATAATATGGATGATGTGGTTATTATCAATACAATAATACCATCAATAATATGGATGATGTGGTTATTATCAATACAATAAGACCACTGATAATATGGATGATGTGGTTATTATCAATACAATAATACCATTGATAATATGGATGATGTGGTTATTATCAATACAATAAGACCACTGATAATATGGATGATGTGGTTATTATCAATACAATAATACCATCAATAATATGGATGATGTGGTTATTATCAATACAATAATACCATCAATAATATGGATGATATGGTTATTATCAATACAATAAGAGCACTGATAATATGGATGATGTGGTTATTATCAATACAATAATACCATCAATAATATGGTTGATGTGGTTATTATCAATACAATAATACCATTGATAATATGGATGATGTGGTTAGGGGTTGTAATACATTCTTTTTAAGTGTGGGACCAAAATTGACAGATAAAAAATCAATGACCTAGAAACAACAGAAGAGAGGGCTGATGATGACTATATCACTAGCGATCCGAGTTCAATGTTTCTTAGAGCAGTAGAAGAAAAGGAAGTAATGGATACGGTAAGCAAACGTAAGACCAAAACTTCTACTGACTGGAATGAAATTGATATGACAACAGTGAGAAACGTCACTGAAGGTATTGCAAAACCACCTGCTCACATCTGCAACTTGTCATTTAAAACTGGTGAATTTCCAAGCAAAATGGAAATGGCAAAAGTTCTACCATTATATCTAAAACTGGGGATAGACACCACTTCACAAATTACAGGCCTGTTTCTTTACTTTCCCAATTCTCCAAGATGTTGGAAAAACTCTTTACTGGCAGATTAGACAAATACACTGAGGAGCGCAAATTGCTGACTGCCAGACAGTATGGATTCAGAACAAACAGATCAACATCAATGGTGCTAACTGAAGTAATAGAAGAACTTACTAACAGCAGTAGGAATATTTATATATCTAAAAAAGCTGTTGATACCATTGATCACAACATACCACTTGATAAATTGGAATGATGTGGTATCACAGGAGTTGTGCTGAATTGTTTAGAGGTTATTTAAGAAACAGGCAACAATTTGTGAAGGTGGGTGAGCACATAAATCGACATGCATGGATATTAATTGTGGAGTCCCTCAGGGGTCAGTATTCGGCCCAAAAGAGTTTATTCCGTATATAAATGTATGCAGTGTAGCAAATATATTGAAATGTGTTCTATTTGCAGACGACACCGGTATTTTCTATTCTGGGGAGAATTCACAGCAGCTTTTGGAGCTGATCATAACAGAAATGAGAAAATTACAAAGGCGGTTTGACATAAACAAATTTTTGGTAAATTTGAGCAAAACCAAGATTATGTTGTTTGGAAATTGTGAAATAAACACTCAAGTACAAATGATGATAGACAACATCAACATAGAGTATATCAAAATAAATTTCTAGGCGTGATAATAGACCATAAAATCTGCTGGAAACCTCCTATAAAATAGGTGTGGCAAGGTGCATTGCATTCCTGGAAAAACAAGGAGCATTCTGGATCATAAAGCACTGTACACACTATATTGCTCACTTGTATGGCCATATCTGAATTACTGTGTGGAGGTATGGGGTAACACCTGCAAAAGCAACCTGCATGCATTATGCATACTGCAAAAAGCAGTCATAAGGATCATTATTTCGTAAACACACTAACATGCTGGTTTTCAAGTCACGTGCCTTGAAGTTCATGGATCTCGTAGAATTGAACACAGCACAAACAATGTATAAAGCAAGAAATAATTTACTACCGGGTTTTATATACAACAAAATGTTCTTCGACAGAGGGGCGGGGAGGGGGGCTATAATTTGAGAAGTAAGATGAATTTAAGGAAACTGTGTTCGTACAACTATGACGAGTACGTGTGTGAATTTGTGGAGTAGTATGAATTTAGAACTCAAGCAAAGTATAAACATTATTCAGGTCACAAAGACACGCAAACATATTGTTTTCCAGAGGTATGGGGACGAGGAAGGGCTGTGATAACTGTTTAAGTTTCATATTATTGACGGTGGGTGATGTTTGGGTGGTACCTAGAATTGGTATAAATGGTAATGAATTGTATATAAGATAAAAATGAGTAGTGAAGAAGTGGCAGGGATAATGAACAATATTGTAGCAAATTCGGGGGGGCAACCGCAGGAACCGCCGCAGCCGGGACTTGAACCCGTATCTTCCGCACCGCGGGGGGCATCACTAACCACTCCACTGAAACGTCCGACTTGTTAGCCAAGCATGTTACACTATATTTCCTTCTTCTCCTTTTTGAACAGGTACCATTTAATTTGTTATGAGAACTTGTTTATTAAGTTTGTTGTATGGGTTTATTGTTAATTTCATTTTATTATTATTATTATTATTATGTTATCTGTTTCATCTGTTTCTGTTTTTTTACACGTTCGAAATAAATCAATAAATCAATCAATAAATCACATACTTCTGCCCAGCTACTACTTTCCACGTCTTCAGATCAGGTTAACTGCAAGCTGTTTAAGATCTTGAACAGATTCCGTGTTGGCTGCATGTCTACCAGTCTGAACCCATCTAAGACGACAAAAATGTTCTTTATACAATAAAACTGAACCATGAGGTAAAGTTTGGCTGCTGTGTGTATCGAGATAGCCTGCAACTGTCCTTAATAAGTACACAGCAACGCTGCCAAGCTTGCTGTGGAGCTAAACTGTGGAAAGAGTGCAGGTGTCCAGAACGCCTGACGTCATCTCATTTTATTAGTATAGGAAGTGAGGGTACGCCACAACAATGAGATACAGGGCTCCAAGACAATCTGCCAGAAAAGAAAACACTGAATAGCTCAGTAGGTAAGAACCTGGGCTTTCCATGCCAGGTATCGGGGATTCAAACCCCAGTTTGCACAAGTCTCCTGTAGCAGTACATGGGATAGACTGCTAAAGCCCGCCAGCTCAGATGTGAGTCATGCTGGCTCGGGCGTCGCCCGAGTTAACAAGGTCCGTGTTGGGGAATCAGGGGAAGTTTATGGGAAGTGGGCTACTGGAACAAGACACTCCTAGACCAGGCTGACTATATCGACCCTTTCACAGCTGATAAACACTGATCACGTGTTTTTGCTGCCAAAATGCGCGCGCATACTATGCGTGACGTAGGTCATAAAAGGGTCTATTGAGCGGTCTTTTCCCCGATGGAGTGCGGTAGAAATTAATACCTTTAGCTTCGCTAGACCTGTTCTGACAACCCACAACGCAACAAGATGACATTTTAAAAATGTCGCTGTCAATCGATCAGAAATCCACTTACACTCTGCATTGACTGGAGATGGAGAAGGTGCCGCTTTTGCTACCAAAATGCGTGCGCATACTATGCGTGACGTAGGTCATAAAAGGGTCTATTTGGACGGCATTTTTTTGTATAGCACTTTTCTAGTCTACCGACCACAAAAGCGCTTTACAGTGTAAACCTCACATTCACACACATGGCGGAGGCTGCCATGCAAAGTACCAACTTGTTCATCAGGAGCAGTTAAGGGTTCAGTGTCTTGCTCAAGGACACTTCGACATGGTCTCCACAGGAGCCAGGGATCAAACCAGCAACCAATTACTAGACATGTATAAAATGTATACGTGTATAAAAAAGGTTGGACCTGGGTTTCAGCTGTCGTCTGTCTATGAAGGCGACACAGGAAATCTGGGTATCCATAGTCAGCCCGTGTCACATTTCCAACCACCAGTTTCCAGATTACAGTCGGTGTTAATGTGAAGTCACGAACACCATTAGAACGCTTCCCTCCTAATCAGCGTTGGCATTACGGTCGGGACGATGCGTTCACGTGTCTTTGGCCGGAAAGCACGTGCTCAAATAAAGATTGAAAAGAAAATGAAAGGTCATTGCCTTTTAAAGGATAGTCTTAGGCTGCAGTCTACAACTCATTAATGAGAAGAAAAAAACACATGGAAAACGTCTGATCTCCAGTCACCACCAAGTCAAGCTCCTGACGTTTGCTGACGACACCACCCTCATTTGGTTGATCTCTGGTGGGGATGAGTCCACCTACAGGTGGGAGATTGACCATCTGGTGTCCTGGTGCTGCCAAAATACCTTAGAGCGCAACAGTCTAAAGACAGTGGAGATGGTTGTGGACTTAAGAAAGAACCCAGCCCCACCTTCCCCCATCACCCTGTGTGGCTCCCCAGGAGACACCGTTGAAGCCCTCTTCTTCCTGGGCACCATCATCACCCAGGACCTCAAGTGGGAGCTGAATATCAGCTGTATCACCAAGAAGGCACGCTTACTGCGGCAGCTGAAAAAGTTCAACCTGCCAAAGCCAACGATGGTGCACTTTTACACCGCCATCAAGAAGTCCACCCTCACCTCCTCCATCGCTATCTGGTACACTGCTGCCACTGCCAAGAACAAGGGCAGACTGCAGCGTATCATTTGCTCTGCTGAGAGGGCGATTGGCTTCAACCTGCGATCCCTCTGTGACCTGTACGCCTCAAGGACACTGAGGCAAGAAGGAAAGATCATGGTCGACCCCTCTCACCGAGGCCATGGTGTCTTCAAAACACTCCCCTCTGGTAAGAGGCGAAGGTCTATAAAAACCAGAACCTTGTGCCACAAGAACAACTTCTTCCCCACAACAGCAGGCCTTTCTAACAAGCCCCCAGACACCCGCAGATCCTGACACTGCCCCTTACCCACCCCTCGCCCCCTTTGACCCTCTCCACGCCACGCCACGACATACTCCTACACACATGCACACACACTCACATGCACAAACACAGCGCAATTCATCTATCTGCCCTACTGTGTCCTCTGGACATGGACATTTTGCATAACGCCCCCACTATCCTGCAAATAAGTTCTTCAACAACTTCTCATCCTATAGATAACTTCTTATTTACAATTCTCATTTAATATTTTGTAAATAGAATACCTGCCATATTTACACTGTTTTCCCATTACTGCACCTTATTGCATCTTTTTATTTATTCTTATTTTATTTTATCTTGTATATATATATTGTTATTATTTTAACTCTTGCACCAACATACAAAGTGAGATTCCTTTTATGTTTTAGAACTACTTTGCAATAAATATGATTCTGATTTGCCGCAAGAGATTTACTCTAGACGCTGTAGTTCATGTAGTACATTACAACAGATTTACTCTAGACATTGTAGTTCATGTGGTACATTACAACAGATTTACTCTAGACATTGTAGTTCATGTAGTATATTACAACGGATTTACTCTAGACATTGTAGTTCATGTAGTATATTACAACGGATTTACTCTAGACATTGTAGTTCATGTATTATATTACAACGGATTTACTCTAGACATTGTAGTTCATGTAGTACATTACAACAGATTTACTCTACACATTGTAGTTCATGTAGTATATTACAACAGATTTACTCTAGACATTGTAGTTCATGTAGTACATTACAACAGATTTACTCTACACATTGTAGTTCATGTAGTATATTACAACAGATTTACTCTAGACATTGTAGTTCATGTAGTGCATTACAACAGATTTACTCTAGACATTGTAGTTCATGTAGTACATTACAACAGATGTACTCTAGACATTGTAGTTCATGTAATACATTACAACAGATTTACTCTAGACATTGTAGTTCATGTAGTGTATTACAACAGATTTACTCTGGACATTGTAGTTCATGTAGTATATTACAACAGATTTACTCTAGACATTGTAGTTCATGTAGTACATTACAACAGATTCACTCTAGACATTGTAGTTCATGTAGTGCATTACAACAGATTTACTCTAGACATTGTAGTTCATGTAGTATTTTACAACAGATTTACTCTAGACATTGTAGTTCATGTAGTACATTACAACAGATGTACTCTAGACATTGTAGTTCCGGTAGTACATTACAACAGATTCACTCTAGACATTGTAGTTCATGTAGTGCATTACAACAGATTTACTCTAGACATTGTAGTTCATGTAGTATTTTACAACAGATTTACTCTAGACATTGTAGTTCATGTAGTACATTACAACAGATGTACTCTAGACATTGTAGTTCCGGTAGTACATTACAACAGATTTACTCTAGACATTGTAGTTCATGTGGTACATTACAACAGATTTACTCTAGACATTGTAGTTCATGTAGTACATTACAACAGGTTTACTCTAGACATTGTAGTTCATGTAGTATATTACAACGGATTTACTCTAGACATTGTAGTTAATGTAGTACATTACAACAGATTTACTCTAGACATTGTAGTTCATGTAGTACATTACAACAGATGTACTCTAGACATTGTAGTTCATGTAGTACATTACAACAGATTCACTCTAGACATTGTAGTTCATGTAGTGCATTACAACAGATTTACTCTAGACATTGTAGTTCATGTAGTATTTTACAACAGATTTACTCTAGACATTGTAGTTCATGTAGTACATTACAACAGATGTACTCTAGACATTGTAGTTCCGGTAGTACATTACAACAGATTTACTCTAGACATTGTAGTTCATGTAGTACATTACAACAGATTTACTCTAGACATTGTAGTTCATGTAGTACATTACAACAGGTTTACTCTAGACATTGTAGTTCATGTAGTATATTACAACGGATTTACTCTAGACATTGTAGTTCATGTAGTACATTACAACAGATTTACTCTAGACATTGTAGTTCATGTAGTATTTTACAACAGATTTACTCTAGAAATTGTAGTTCATGTAGTACATTACAACAGATGTACTCTAGACATTGTAGTTCCGGTAGTACATTACAACAGATTTACTCTAGACATTGTAGTTCATGTGGTACATTACAACAGATTTACTCTAGACATTGTAGTTAATGTAGTACATTACAACAGATTTACTCTAGACATTGTAGTTCATGTGGTACATTACAACAGGTTTACTCTAGACACATTAGTTCATGTAGTACATTACAACAGATTTACTCTAGACATTGTAGTTCATGTAGTGCATTACAACAGATTTACACTAGACATTGTAGTTCATGTAGTACATTACAACAGATTTACTCTAGACATTGTAGTTCATGTGGTACATTACAACAGATTTACTCTAGACATTGTAGTTCATGTAGTATATTACAACGGATTTACTCTAGACATTGTAGTTCATGTATTATATTACAACGGATTTACTCTAGACATTGTAGGTAATGTAGTATATTACAACAGATTTACTTTACACATTGTAGTCCATGTAGTATATTACAACAGATTTACTCTAGACATTGTAGTTCATGTAGTACATTACAACAGATTTACTCTACACATTGTAGTTCATGTAGTATATTACAACAGATTTACTCTAGACATTGTAGTTAATGTAGTATATTACAACGGATTTACTCTAGACATTGTAGTTCATGTATTATATTACAACGGATTTACTCTAGACATTGTAGTTCATGTAGTGCATTACAACAGATTTACTCTAGACATTGTAGTTCATGTAGTACATTACAACAGATTTAGTCTAGACATTGTAGTTCATGTAGTACATTACAACAGATGTACTCTAGACATTGTAGTTCATGTAGTGCATTCATGTCCGTGTCTGCTCACGGTTTCACTGTGCACATTTGTACATCTCTATCATAGCCCTTTTCTCTTTCATGCAACATAGTAATAATAATAACAATAACAATAGTAATAATAGTAACAACAACAACAACAACAACAACAACAACAACAACAACAGTGGCGACAGTGGCTAAGAGGTAGAGTAGTTGTCTGGTAACTGGAGAGTTGCTGGCTTGATCCTCGCTAGCCTTGCAAAAATTTCGAGGTGTGCTTGAACAAGGCACGTAACCCCCTGCCTGCCCACGATGAGTTGGTTGTTGCCTTGCACGGCTAACACCGCCATCGGTGTGTGTGCATGGGTGAGTGTGAGGCTTTCATTCATTGTGGAGTGTTTTGAGTGGCTGTTGCATCTAGAAAAGTGCTATATAAGTGCAACCCATTCACCATTTAACAATGACCATAAAATAATAAAGAGATGAGGTAAGACCCCCTGCAAGGTACACGCCACCTGTCTGATATGCTGTGGCTATGACCCTGCTCCTTTTAAAGGGAATCGTCCAGTGTTTTAAAACCCTATGGAGTATTTTCCAGACCAGCATGTGCACATTTGGGAGGCACACATCAGCACAGCAGAGCTCGAGCTGACAGATGGTCAGCACATCCTGAGATAATGGCAGGGAGAAACCAGCAGCACCAAGGAGCAAGCCACGATGCGCCTGCACTTCCTGCCCGCACGTGTCTGTGCTATGCACTTCATGTCTGTTACTGCACTGTAATGTATGCATTGTTATGTGGCAGCCTTTATGTCCGAGACAAATTCCCTGCGGGACAAACACAGTAATCCTGAATCCTGGATAAGACATAAATAATAATTCATGATACAGCAAAACTGTTTCACATGGACCTATATATAACATACATTACATTCCATACTATATATTACTTATATTACATATATTCATCTAGCCAGGTAGCTGTTGCGTAACTGACTGACAGACCATCTATTCTGTTGTGTATTTGTGTGTGAGTAAGGAGCAGGCAGAACAAGATTTTCTTCTCCTTGCTCCTTTTCAATCATGGAATGTGTAAACTGAGTTGTGTTTGGTCTCACGACCTGCTTCTTTCTCTCTGGAGCTGTGCGTTACCATCAGCCCAATAAATAATAATGACACGAAATATCATATATTACACATGTTATATATATATTACATATAACACATATTGCAGCGAAGTCAGGGGAGCAGTTGGGGTATCGCCACCGCCGGGAGGCGAACTCACATCTCCCGCATCGCGAGCGACAACGTTAACCAGTCGACTAAAGGGTCCGACCCGTTAGCTGAGGGCTAACGTGTCTACTTATTCGTGCACTTTACACAATATTGCTTAAATTACAATTAGAATACATATACGCATTTAGAATACAACACATACGTATGTATATCCAAACTAAGCAAGAAATGACTGTCCAAGGGAACGAACGCCAGCCAGGACGACTGTCGGAACCACCGGTCTGCATGGGCCAGCAGTTAGCTTAGCCCGCCCCGCTCCTGTCAGACCGCCCTCGGCGTTTCCGCCTCGGGCGCAGCTCCAGGCAGGGGCCGTGGTCCCCGGGCCCACCGGACGAAACAGACCAAGCTCTCCCAGCCGATCCAGTTCGAAATGTAATCTTAATATTGTAGCGAATTCAGGGGCAGTCGGGAAGCGAACCCGGGTCGACCGCGCTAACCAGTCAACTAAAGGGCCCGACCCGTTAGCCAAGGGCTAGCGAGTCTACACATCGGTGGTCATTACGCTACCCCCCTCCTTCGGGAAGCTCCCTCCCGCCTCTGGGCGCACGCGCTTCCGATGGCCTCACGGTCTCACCATCCCACTTCTGGCAACAAGGTAGCGAATTCAGGAGGCAGCCGGGAAGCGAACCCGGGTCGCCCGTACCATGGACGACTGTGCTAACCAGTCAAGGGCCCGACCCGTTAGCCAAGGGCTAGCGAGTCTACACAGCCGTGGTCGTTACAGCAAGTTACTCTGTTGAGTATTGTGACTGAATACGTTACTGAATACATTTAGGGCGGTGTATTCGGTGTTCAGGTACTAACTACTTTTTGAAAGTGTTCTGCCTCCCCAAACCTGGCAGTAACAATAAAAACCTGCTGCAGAAGCACCATATGGAAATTTGGATTAGCCATTGTCAGAAAATCACTTGCAGCAAAACGTTTGCATATCCGTTTTCAGAATTATTTCTTAAAGCTGCTATGAAGAGTTTTGCACCGATTATTTATCAATCTCATTTTAATTTTGCTGCCTGCTGTACGACTGATGTAAGTCACATTTTCTGCAGGTCAAATACCCTCTGAAATCAGGCTAAATAATTTACGACACTCACGGGATACATAGTCGAAATACATTACGTACCTCATCCCTGTATGTTTTCTAAAATACCACAACATCTGTCACTCCTGTCTTTGTGACGAATTCAGGGGCAGCCGGGACGCGAACCTGCATCGCCCGCACCACGGGCGACTTCGTTAACCAGTCGACTAAAGGGTCCAAAATCATTTCATTCATTCATTCATCTCATCATCAGCCGCTTCTCTGGGGTCGGGTCGTGGTGGCAACAAGCTAAGTAGGGCCCTCCAGACGTCCCTCTCCCCAGCGGTGCCCTCCAGCTCCTCCTGGGGGATCCCAAGGCGTTCCCAGGCCAGATTGGACATGTACTCCCTCCAGTGAGTTCTGGGTCTACCTCGGAGTCTCCTCCCAGTTGGCCGTGCCCGGTAAACCTCCAAAGGAAGGCGCCCAGGAGGCATTCTTATAAGATGCCCGAACCACCTCAATTGGCTCCTTTCGACGCGAAAGAGCAGCAGCGGCTCTACTCCGAGCTCCCTCCGGATGTCCGAGCTCCTCACCCTATCTCTAAGGCTGAGCCCAGAGACCCTACGGAGGAAACTCATTTCAGCCGCTTGTATCCGCGATCTCTCCCTTTCGGTCACTACCCAAAGCTCATGACCACAGGTGAGGGTTGGAACAAAGACTGACTGGTAAACTGCAGCCAAAAATTGATTGCTCTGAACATTTCCTTGTTACATCACGCGATTACCCAACGGACCTTGCGATTCCCACACGCCCAGCTAGGGGAATAACAGCACCATCTAGTGGTCTTTAATGAAGCTGCCTTTTACCACTTGGTTACATCGTCAAAAGAAATGCGCCAGCTAACAGAGGGTGAAAATGGATCGTTGCAACAATGAACGCGTTCTTTCTCAAAACCATACCCCTTTTGTCCTCAAGGGGGCACAGCAAAAAAACAACAACAAAAAAGGTCAGCAAAATCAAAAACTCCGTGTAGCATCTGTAAAGCAGCTGTAAGTAACTTTGGAGAGATTAGCAATTTTGTCACATCCTCCCAAAAAAATCGAATTCCCCCCCCCCTCTGCTTCCCCCTTCCCTGCCATAATCCCCTCCTCCAATAATGAATGAGAAAGAATGTTTTTTATAAAACATTCTTTGTTTTTATTAATAAATTTAAGTAGAGGCATGTATTGTGTCATTCAAGCTTGATTGTGATTCTCGTCGTAGCATGTGATACTTATTTTAGGAGTTAATATTGGCACAAGTCCAGCAAACCTTTCTATTGTTTTCAGAATTTTTGGCTTCTCATTGTCTACTGATGTGAACATCTGTGTGTTTGGGTCTTTTGTTGAACTATGCCATGCAAAGTCACCTCTGCTGCCAGACAGCATGACTTTTAGCTTGCACTTCAACACACTATGCGTTACACTGCAGCTTATCACCACACTATGCGTTACACTGTAGCTTATCACCACACTACAGGTTACACTGTAGCTTATCACCACACTATGCGTTACACTGTAGCTTATCACCACACTACACGTTACACTGTAGCTTATCAGCGCACTATGCGTTACACTGTAGCTTATCACCACACTACGTGTTATACTGTAGCTTATCACCACACCACATGTTACACTGTAACTTATCACCACACTACGTGTTATACTGTAGCTTATCACCACACTACGTGTTATACTGTAGCTTATCACCACATTACATGTTATATTGTAGCTTATCACCACACTACATGTTACACTGTAGCTTATCACCACACTACGTGTTATACTGTAGCTTATCACCACTCTACATGTTACACTGTAGCTTATCACCACTCTACGTGTTATACTGTAGCTTAGCACCACACTACGTGTTACACTGTAGCTTATCACCACTCTACGTGTTATACTGTAGCTTAGCACCACACTACGTGTTACACTGTAGCTTATCACCACTCTACGTGTTATACTGTAGCTTATCACCACTCTACGTGTTACACTGTAGCTTATCACCACACTACACGTTACACTGTAGCTTATCACCACACTACACGTTACACTGTAGCTTATCACCACACTACGCGTTATACTGTAGCTTATCACCACACTACATGTTACACTGTAGCTTATCACCACACTACAAGCTACACTGTAGCTTATCACCACACTATGCGTTACACTGTAGCTTATCACCCCACTACGCGTTATACTGTAGCTTATCACCACACTATGCGTTATACTGTAGCTTATCACCACACTACGCGTTATACTGTAGCTTATCACCACACTATGCGTTATACTGTAGCTTATCAGCACACTATGCATTATACTGTAGCTTATCACCACACTACGTGTTACACTGTAGCTTATCACCACACTACAAGTTATACTGTAGCTTATCACCACACTAAGCGTTACACTGTAGCTTATCACCACACTATGCGTTACACTGTAGCTTATCACCACACTATGCGTTATACTGTAGCTTATCACCACACTACATGTTACACTGTAGCTTATCACCACACTACAAGCTACACTGTAGCTTATCACCACACTATGCGTTACACTGTAGCTTATCACCACACTACGCGTTATACTGTAGCTTATCACCACACTATGCGTTATACTGTAGCTTATCAGCACACTATGCATTATACTGTAGCTTATCACCACACTACGTGTTACACTGTAGCTTATCACCACACTACAAGTTATACTGTAGCTTATCACCACACTAAGCGTTACACTGTAGCTTATCACCACACTATGCGTTACACTGTAGCTTATCAACACACTATGCGTTACACTGCAGCTTATCACCACACTATGCGTTACACTGTAGCTTATCACCACACTACAGGTTACACTGTAGCTTATCACCACACTATGCGTTACACTGTAGCTTATCACCACACTACACGTTACACTGTAGCTTATCAGCGCACTATGCGTTACACTGTAGCTTATCACCACACTACGTGTTATACTGTAGCTTATCACCACACCACATGTTACACTGTAACTTATCACCACACTACGTGTTATACTGTAGCTTATCACCACACTACGTGTTATACTGTAGCTTATCACCACTCTACATGTTACACTGTAGCTTATCACCACTCTACGTGTTATACTGTAGCTTAGCACCACACTACGTGTTACACTGTAGCTTATCACCACTCTACGTGTTATACTGTAGCTTATCACCACTCTACGTGTTACACTGTAGCTTATCACCACACTACACGTTACACTGTAGCTTATCACCACACTACACGTTACACTGTAGCTTATCACCACACTACGCGTTATACTGTAGCTTATCACCACACTACATGTTACACTGTAGCTTATCACCACACTACAAGCTACACTGTAGCTTATCACCACACTATGCGTTACACTGTAGCTTATCACCCCACTACGCGTTATACTGTAGCTTATCACCACACTATGCGTTATACTGTAGCTTATCACCACACTACGCGTTATACTGTAGCTTATCACCACACTATGCGTTATACTGTAGCTTATCAGCACACTATGCATTATACTGTAGCTTATCACCACACTACGTGTTACACTGTAGCTTATCACCACACTACAAGTTATACTGTAGCTTATCACCACACTAAGCGTTACACTGTAGCTTATCACCACACTACGCGTTACACTGTAGCTTATCACCACACTATGCGTTATACTGTAGCTTATCACCACACTACATGTTACACTGTAGCTTATCACCACACTACAAGCTACACTGTAGCTTATCACCACACTATGCGTTACACTGTAGCTTATCACCACACTACGCGTTATACTGTAGCTTATCACCACACTATGCGTTATACTGTAGCTTATCAGCACACTATGCATTATACTGTAGCTTATCACCACACTACGTGTTACACTGTAGCTTATCACCACACTACAAGTTATACTGTAGCTTATCACCACACTAAGCGTTACACTGTAGCTTATCACCACACTATGCGTTACACTGTAGCTTATCACCACACTATGCGTTATACTGTAGCTTATCACCACACTACGTGTTACACTGTAGCTTATCACCACACTATGCATTATACTGTAGCTTATATTTCTCTTTCTACAGCATGTTTTGAAATTCCTTTTAGTTGGCTAGCTCTGGCTTTCAAAACCCCAAAAGTGTGTTATTTGAAAGTACATAATCTGTATTTGTAAAGCAACATAGATTGATAAATCTCGAGCGCAGAGGTTTGACTATAAAATGCTTCAAAAGAAATCCAGCAAAGAACTAAGTTAACCGGTACAGCGTTCTGCATTCGGAGCGATTAAAATACATCCCCAAATTATTTTGAAGAAACTGCCACTGCATTTTTTTTTTACTAGAAATGACAAGTTTGTGTGAAGCCACGGGCTGCAACGCCGCCGCTGCAATTTCCATGTCCCCGTAATGAAAGGAGGCTCGTGCAGACATTGGGCATGCGTGTTGTGCTGCAGAATACTGTGCGTCGTTTACAGGCAGCGCCGAATAGCTGGAGGTAACATCTCTGTGGCACAGACACCGAGAAGCTTTAACCCTTCATTTGCTGCGGCAGGATAATTGGCTGGAAAACCCGTTGTCTGAGAGGAGGGGGGGCAGGGGGGCGGGCAGAACCCCCTCGCCCCTCTCAGAGGAAAAACAGAAAGAGACGGAGAAAGAAGGGTGTGTGTAGGCATGTTTGTGGTGTGTGTGTGTCCTTGGGGGTCTCTTTCTCTCTATCTTCCTTGTCTCCCTCTCTCCTGAGCTTGTTACCATAGCAACATAGGAGAGGAGGTAATGCTGCCAGAGTCCCAAAAATTGTATTATCTTTTTTTACACACACGCACGCACGCACGCACGCACGCACACACGCACACGCACACACACTTCCTTCTCTTTCTCACACACATACCAACTGGCAGGCTGAAGTGTGTGTGTGTGTGTGTGTGTGTGTGTGTGTGTGTGTGTGTGTGTGTGTGTGTGTCTAGCACAGCTTGTTCATGCTGGCAGGCAAAAACAGAAAACAGAGAGAGAGAGAGGAATAAGACAGGGGAGAGAGAAACTGAGGGGGAGAGAGAGAGAGAGAGAGACTAACAGAGGGAGAGGGCGGGAGAGAGAGACTAACAGAGGGGGAGGGAGGGAGAGAGAGAGAAACTCACTGACAGAGAGAGGGGGGAGAGAGGGGAAGAGAGAGAGAGAGGGAGGGAAACTAACGAAGGGAGAGGGAGCGAGAGAGAGACTAACAGAGGGAGAGGGAGAGAGAGACTAACAGGGAGAGGGAGGGAGAGAGAGAAACTAACGGAGGGAGAGGGGAGAGAGAGGGGGGACTAACGGCGGGAGAGGGAGGGAGAGAGGGAAACTAACGGAGGCAAAGATAGGGAGAGAGAAGGGGGGAACTAACGGAGGGAGAGAGGGGGAGAGAGAGAGAGAGGGGGGGGAAACTAACGGAGGGAGAGGGAGGGATAAAGAGAGAGAGAGGGGGGAAACTAATGGAGAGGGAGGGAGAGGGAGAAACTAACGGAGGCAGAGGTAGGGCGAGAGAGGGGGGAAACTAACGGAGGGAGAGAGAGAGGGGGGGGGAGAGAGAGGGAGAGGGGGGAACTAACGGAGAGAGAGGGGGGGGGGGAGAGAGGGGGGAACTAACGGAGGGAGAGAGAGGGGGAGAGAGAGGGGGGAACTAACGGAGAGAGAGAGAGGGGGAGAGAGAGGGGGAACTAACGGAGGGAGAGAGAGGGGGGAACTAACGGAAGGAGAGAGGGGGGAGAGAGAGGGGGGAACTAACGGAGGGAGAGAGAGGGGGGGGGAAACTAACGGAGGGAGAGAGAGGGGGAGAGAGAGGGGGGGAACTAACGGAGGGAGAGAGGGGGGGGAACTAACGGAGGGAGAGAGAGGGGGAGAGAGAAGGGGGGACTAACGGAGGGAGAGAGGGGGGGGAGTAACGGAGGGATGGGAGAGGGATGGGCGAGGGGGAGAGGGGGGGGCAGAAGAGTAAAACACGGAGGAAGAGGGGCAGGACAGCTTGCAGCAGAGGAGGTCATGGAGAAACAGCGGGGAGTTTATTCAGGCAGCTCCCGGAAGATGGCAGCTTCTCACTTCTTCGCTGCTTCCTCCCTCTCCGCGGTTACGCAACACGGGGCTCTCTCGCCCAACAGTTGCCCCGACGGGACGCGAACTCAGGTCACCCGCACCACGGGCGACTACGCTAACCAGTCAGCTAGCGGGTCCGGGTCTTCTCGTCCCTGCACGTTGCGGTATATATTACACGTACTCGGCATCCACCCGGCGCTCTTCTCCAGAGGGACTCACACCCCCACAATCCCCCCCACACCACCCGCGTCCTTAGTGAGGACGGAAAGGGTGACAGCTGCAGCGCCCTCCTCACTGCTGTGCCGACCCGCCCGCCGCTCCTCAGCTTTCAGAGCCTGCCGCCCTTTATGAGTCACGCGTCATCTCACCCACGGTGCATTATGGGAAACCATGTGCCCAGGTAAGCCAAAGGAGGTGAATCAGGTGCAACTGGACTTGGTATATATCCGTGAAGACGTTTCGCTTCTCATCCAAGAGGCTTCCTCAGTTAGTGCCTTTCTGACTGGACCAAGCTAGTCTGACTGGACCAAACTAGTCTGACCGGACCAAGGTAGTCTGACTGGACCAAGCTAGTCTGACCGGACCAAGCTAGTCTGACTGGACCAAGCTAGTCTGACCGGACCAAGCTAGTCTGACCGGACCAAGCTAGTCTAGCCGGACCAAGCTAGTCTGACCGGACCAAGCTAGTCTGACCGGACCAAGCTAGTCTGACTGGACCAAGGTAGTCTGACCGGACCAAGGTAGTCTGACCGGACCAAGCTAGTCTAGCCAGACCAAGCTAGTCTAGCCGGACCAAGCTAGTCTGACCGGACCAAGCTAGTCTGACTGGACCAACCTAGTCTGACTGGACCAAGGTAGTCTGACCGGACCAAGCTAGTCTGACTGGACCAAGCTAGTCTGACCAGACCAAGGTAGTCTGACCGGACCAAGCTAGTCTGACCGGACCAAGCTAGTCTGACCGGACCAAGGTAGTCTGACCGGACCAAGCTGTCTGACCGGACCAAGGTAGTCTGATTGAACCAAGCTAGTCTGACCAGACCAAGCTAGTCTGACCGGACCAAGCTAGTCTGACCGGACCAAGCTAGTCTGGATGAGAACATTCACAGACATGTGCCCAGGCGCTGCATGCTGGGACGGACAGGTCAGAGTCCTCTGTTTCACACCCTGAGGCTGCTAGACGGTAGTTTAGAGCGCTCCCTGTGGGGTCGGGATGTCGCTCCTACCTAAGACGACCATGGGCGGTCAAAATGACGGCCGGTTTTTAAACTATCAAGATAAATACCCGGCTGAGATGTTAATGCATTACACATGTTAGTGTGTCTGTTAGGAAACTAACTGACACCAAAACTAACATGTTAACAACTCTAATACTATTTTTAACCAATTTAAAATGGCCGCCGTCCAACGCCTGTAAATCCTGCAGCGCCTCGGTGGTGGTCATGGTGCGTCTGTACCCAGACATGTTGGACATAATCACACATCAGGTTTAGACTATTTCTCTCCACTGGAGGGCGCTAGTGTGTTTCTAGGACACAGCAACGAACTTCACGAAGGAAATGACGCAACAACGACGTCATAAATACTGACATGACGCACACGACCTCGCGCAAATTACGAGCCGTCTTTTTGACCGCTCGTGGTCCTTTTAGGTAGATCTTAACATATAACTTTTAGTCCCTTTAGTGCAGCGTTCCTCCAACCTCTCCTGGAGGACCACTTGTCCTGCACGGTTTAGATGTGTCCCTGCTCCACCACAGCTGATGCACATGATCAGCTCGTTATGAGGCAGCTTCGGGAGCTCATAACGAGCTGATCATGTGAATCAGCTGTGATGGAGCAGGGACGCATCTAAACCATGCAGGACAAGTGGTCCCCCAGGAGAGGTTGGAGAAACGCTGCTTTAGTGGACTGGTTAAGGTAGTCGGGACCCGGGTTCGCGTCCCGGCTGCGGCGATTCCCGGATGCTCCCTGGATGCGCTGTAATAATAATAATAATAATAATATAGCCCTGTGATGGCCTGGCGGCCTGTCCAGGGTGTCTCCCCGCCTGCCGCCCAGTGACTGCTGGGATAGGCTCCAGCACCCCCGCGACCCTGAGAGCAGGATAAGTGATTTGGATGGATGGATGGATGGATGGATGGATGGATGGATGGATGGATGGTTGGATGGATGATAATCACCCTACTTGGAACAGCGCACATATTACGACGAGTACTGTCAATCTGCCCTGTAGTGCCTCAGGTCCACAGTTCGGACCCGGCTCTACAGGATGTAAAACAGGAAACACCAAAGAAATAATAATGATAATAACAATAATAATATTATTAATAATAATAATAAACAGCACCAACCGTAGAAGGGAGATATTTTTTGGCATAGGTGACTTGTAAATCCCAACGCAAAGAAAATAGTCCCATAAACATACGCACGCGCACGCTCGCACGCACACGCACACACGGATGCACAAGAAGGCATTGTTATGTAGATATCATGTAAGGCTATGAAGCTCCAAACATTATATGAGAGCTATTTTAAATGTCCTGTTAATTTGGTAACGAGGAGCCTCACCAAATTACCAGATTACTTGCCAGATTACTTACCAAATTACCAGATTACTTACCAGATTACCAGATTACTTACCAGATTACCAGATTACTTACCAAATTACCAGATTACTTCACTGGAAATTAATTAAAGATCCACAATCCCAATATATACAAGCCAGCCCACTACACCTGACCATGGCTAGTGTGTGTGTGTGTGTGTGTGTGTGTGTGTGTGAGGCAATACAAACAGCTCTAGCATCTACACAATCTCTTAATACGTTAATTTACCACCGAACCATTAACACGTCACTTAAATCAAGCACATTTACATTTTGTCAGTTGTAATTTTGTTACTATAGTAATAATAATAATAATAATAATCATTTTATTTATAAAGCACTTTTCTACTATACATGTTGAAAAACCAAAATACATCTCAGAGTGGCAGACTCCTTACGCACCAAGGCGAAATGCACAAAGTGTAAGCAGCTGCACGTCCAACAACACGTCATATAGTAGATGCCCCAGCTCACTGAGGAGGACTCCTGCAGTTCATGTGGTTGTTCCTGCACACCTCCACATCCGTGGCCCGGGTCAGCCAGCCCAGCAGGCGGTAGAGCAGCCCTGGGCGACCTGAGGTCGGGGCTGTGCTGTGTTGGCTGGGGCTACTCCAGATGGTGGCTATTACATCCAACTTGCTTGGCACACACAACATGGCAAGGAGGCGAACGAGCGAGCCAAACGTTTGAGTGTGGTTGGCTGATATATCAGATGAGCAACATATTCGTTATGCGGCTAATTTACCTGTTCTGGCTGCGCTGCGCTGCCGGGTCATGACTTCACTGCGCTCGCGCTCAAGTCAACACGTGGGTCTTGGATGACCCGAGTGATTTCAGCTCAACCGGCGCACTGTGTGGTCTGACCGATAGAAAAGCAGCAGAGCCATAAAAGTGAATAGACCCCGGTCTAATCCAGCCCCTAACGACTGCGATTTGTAGGACTCGAAACCCAGAAACGCACAGAACAATAGCACAACTCCAGTAGTGCATCAGCACCATCTGGTGGTCATGCAAAATAAGACCGCAACTCCAGTAGTGCATCAGCACCATCTGGTGGTCATGCAAAATAAGAGCACAACTCCAGTAGTGCATCAGCACCATCTGCTGGTCATGCAAAATAAGACCACAACTCCAGTAGTGCATCAGCACCATCTGGTGGTCATGCAAAATAAGACCACAACTCCAGTAGTGCATCAGCACCATCTGGTGGTCATGCAAAGTAAGACCGCAACTCCAGTAGTGCATCAGCAGCACCTGGTGGCCACGCAAAATAAGACCGCAACTCTAGTAGTGCATCAGCACCATCTGGTGGTCATGCAAAATAAGACCACAACTCTAGTAGTTCATCAGCACCACCTGGTGGCCACGCAAAATAAGACCGCAACTCCAGTAAGTGCATCAGCACCACCTGGTGGCCACGCAAAATAAGACCACAACTCCAGTAGTTCATCAGCACCACCTGGTGGCCACGCAAAATAAGACCGCAACTCCAGTAGTGCATCAGCACCACCTGGTGGCCACGCAAAAAAAACAAAACACAATGGTAATATGCAGTCACACTGGCAATGTTTTACAAAGCGTGACAGAAATTAACATAACAGAGATTTCAATTCCTTCATCCCCTTAGGGTGGATACACACTACTGAATAACTGGCCTTATTTCAGGGTTGGTTTGTACCCTCTCGAGAATCGGCGGGGGGGGGGTCACGATTTGAGGCTGCTGAGAACCGATTACCTCCCCAGATGATCGTGTGGTGTGAGGTATCGACAGGTTGGATCTTTAGCCACCCGGTCTCCTCTCAAATGAGTCGGGGGCCATCCCGACAATATCCATGTTTTGAACCAATGAGGGTGAAGCTGACTGACAAGGCCGATCAACAACACAGCAACACTTTTAAAACCGAAATTTTCCCGCTGCAAAGCAATGCACACACACAACAAGTCCGACAAGTGGTGACTTACTGGCAACCGAGTTACTGTGAATTTTTTTCTTCTTCGGTGGTTTTTAATGGCGGAGCATCCAGAGTGCTGCGTTACTGCCACCTGCTGGTTTGAAACAAAACGGTTGTGAGAGTGGTGGATGGTTGGTTGTCGCCCTTCCTGTATTTTGTGCGCGTCCTGATAACCGGGAGACGGAAAATCTGTCGAATCCGTCCTGGCTTGTGCAGTCTGCGCCATTTAAGGTACCGGTCAGGATCT